>CAUZXS010006004.1:0-5000 GCA_963585895.1 Sepioteuthis lessoniana
GGTGTAATAGCTATTGAAAAGGGCGCCTTCTGGTCGCCCTCGCCAACTATATCCACTAGGACAATGGGCCGAAACAAAATATGACATTATATAACAAACAAGTGTTAATATGTCATAAAATACCAACCAACCAACCAGCCTATTTTGTTTCTATCTATCTATCTATGTTCGTGTGTGTGTTACAAGTAAAAGAAGAAACACATAATTGTTGATAATTTTTCTACTTTATTTATGAATTTGTTAATATTAACCGATTTACGTCATCAAATTATGTTCATTTCATGATTTTACATTAGAAGAGGGATTGGTTTCATGTGTGAATATAATGTGGACTTTAGTGTGTGAGTATATATATATATATATATATATATATATAATATTATAACAGTGTTGGTTGTCACTAAATCACTTTGTGGGTATGTGTCGAACCAAGTGCAATATAATATGGAGAGTGTTCAATATCTAGGATAGAGCTATTATATGATAATAAATAAATATATATTAGATATACGTATTTAATTTATGGAATTTAGACCATGAATTAAATACATATTTATCTAATATATATATATAGTCATCCACAGACAGATCTGTTTCGTTCTATCAGAACTCATCAGTGTGCCTAGACAGTATCTCCCCGTAGCTGGGATCGAAACCCGGTTGACTGAAACACCAAGCCAAAGATTCTAACCATTTAGCCACGAGGAGATATTAGCTACGAAGTACATTTTTAAACGGTTATGAATCACAATTACTATTGTTTACATACATCGTTCAAACGGCCACAGAGATCTCAATTCGAATATGAAGAGACTTACAAAGGCGCTAATGGCAACACGATTACTTCTTCGCTAGAGAACTCGACCTTACGGGGGTAGGGGAGTATATATCTATAGTCATCCACAGAAGTGAGAGGATCTGTGTGTATGTTCCAATGTATATATATATATATATATATATATATACATTGGAACATACACACAGATCCTCTCACTTTTTCTTACATACACACATATACATAGGATGCACTTATGATGTAATAGTTACCGTCATAGAAAATAGACTGGGTGACACGAGTTCAAATCCGGAACAAAGCTGTTTACATTGCACTTAGCACTAATATTCTTAGGAAAGGTAATAATCTAATTATTCTTTCTCAAGGGTAAAGAGCAGACTGTGTTCTTTAACCCTCGTATGGAAATCGGAAAAGGAAAAGTCTAAATTCAAACATGCTACCCACCCCATAAAAATTGATCTTGTGTCGCATCCTACTCGTGCGGAACACTATATATATATATATATATATATATATATATATATATATAAATATATATATATATATATATTATAAATGTTGGATGTCACTAAATCACTTTGTGGGTTTGTGTCGAACGAAGTGCTATATAATAGGGAGAGTGCTCAATATCTAGGATAGAGGTATTATATAATAATATATATATATATATATATATATATATATATATATAATCCATGGTAAATAGTCTGCAACCCTGGGGTTCATGAAGTTTTTTAAAACAACAATCCTCAGGCAGTTAAGAAAATGAAAATCATTTTCATTTTTAACAGCCCGATGATTGTTTTTTTTTTGAAAAAAAAAAACTCTATGAAACCCAGGGGTCGCAGTGTAAATTCCATAAATTATATATATATATATATATATATATATATATATATATATATATATATCTATTAAATAACTTACTGAATAATAGCACTTACGGTAAGGGGAAAAAACCGCCTGTAATTCGAAGATAAAAATATACAACGAATCAGTGTCTAGGGGAAAAAAATATATATTGAAAAAAAAAAAAAAGAAAATGCTAACCTTTTCACAACAATTGAAAAAATCAACAGATACGCAATCGATTGGTCAAAAGAAAAAAAACACCTTAAATTGCTGCTGAGCTACAAGTACAAAAAGTGCTCAATACTAAGTAGAGCAATATAGTTACAAAAACATATTAGGTACCCTGATCAGCCGCTTAGGCGAAACTGTAGTAGGTTAGTTCCTGACTCACGAAATAATTTTTGTAACTATATATATATATATATATAAGAATCACATCTGTTTTGGTTTGTACATGAAAACGACTTATAACTCACAAAAGAGATGTCATTGAGCATTAAAATCGCACTTTATATAAAAGAAGACAAATACAAAGTTTTATTTTCATTTTTATTGATTAGATGATATTAATCAATAATTAAAAATCAACCGATTTGTGGAATTCCTCTCAGTTTTTTTATAAGTGAGTACAAAAAAAAAAAAAAAAAAAAAAAAGGAAGGAACGTTTCAGTTCTTAAAATCCGTCACACAGATTTCATCGTCGAAATTTGAAATCAATGTTTTTCGAGAACCATTGTTTTGTAATTCAATAATGTAGTTTTAACTTTGAAAGAAGATTCTTAAAAAATAAATAAAGAAAATCAAAATTTTTCAAACTAAGGGCTACCTTTTCTAAAACATTATTATAAATATAATCAAAAAGAGAAAAAAAAAGTGTGATACGACAAGTTTTACTTTTTTTTTATTTCCTTTTTTGTTATTTTAAGGACACTTGTTTATTTCTTTATTTCTTTGTTTCTTTTTATTGTTGCAACTTTTATAAATGTCACATTTTTAGAGGGTAAAAAATAACAAAAAAATAAATGAAAAGCATTGTTTATCGATAATTCAAAAACTGATTTTTTAGATAAATATTTTTCATATTTCTTAGATCAAAATACATTAATTTTTAATCTGTGTTACCCAAAAACCAATAAAATCAAATCAAATTAAATAAATAAAAAAGAAATAAATTAATACTTTTCATTTGAATTAATACACAAAATTTTCCACCTAAAAATAAGGACACATTTTTCATTTTTGTAGAGTGTTCACCAATAGTCCGGGAGAAGTGGGTTCAATCCCAGGTCGCGTCATACCAAAGACTCAAAAAATGGTACTTGATACCTACTTGTTTAACACTCAGCAATATAAGGTACGTATCAAGAGCAACACAGGGGAAGTAGTAGCGCCCTCCCTTACACCTTGGTGTAGTAGCTATTGAAAAGGGAGCCTTCGGGTCACCCTCGACAAAAGGGAGACAACTTTTACTTTACTTTATTTATGCATTTTTATAGGGCATAAAAAGAAAAAAAAATAAAGAAATAAAGTTTTTTTTGTCAGTGTAACTCAACTGGCAATTAAAAACTGAATTAAGATTTTTGTCATATTTTTAAAAAATCTTTAGAAAAACTAATTAAAATAATTTTTCAAACCACTTACAAGTTTAGGGTTACATTTTTGAAAAATGATATTCTGAATGTTAAGAATATCCGCCAAATAAGAATATCCCCCAAAATGAAAATTTCCCCCCAATAAAAATATCCACCAAAAGAGAATATCCCCCAAAAGGAACCCCCCCTATATGAATATCCACTAAATAAAAATTTCCCCCAAATAAAAATCCCCACCCCGAATACCCCCGCTAAATTTCCCTCAAATAAAAGCATCTCCCAAATTAAAAAAATGAATAAAAATATCCCCAAATAAAAATACCCACCAAATAAAAATTTCCTCCGAATAAAAATTCCCCCCAAATAAAAATATCCCTACATAAAAATTTCTCCTAAATAAAAATTTCCCCCGAATAAAAATTTCCCCCAAATATAAATATCCTGCAAATAAAAAATTCCCTCAAATCAAAGCATCCCGCAAATAAAAATATCCCCCAAATAAAAATATCCTCCAAATAAAAATTTTCCCTAAATAAAAAAAAAAAACAAACAAATAAAAATTTCCCCCAAATAAAAATACCCACAAAATAAACGATTTCCCCCAAATAAAAATATTCCCCAAATAAAATTATAATACGTGATTTCTTGAATTTTTTAGATTTTGTTATCGTTAAATTTTTCGAATGAAAATAAAAAGTTGAATTAAAACTGCTTTTTCGAAAATCATTCACTAAAAATTGTTCTGTAAAAGAGTATCAAAAGTAAAAACTAAAAATTTATTGGAGACAAAAAAAAAAAAAAAAAAAATCGTGAAAATGTTTGTTTAAACATTTCACCAATATGGGGTTACATTTTTTAAAAATTATTTTAAATATAAGATATAAAAGAATGAAAAAAAAGAAAGAAAAAGTATTCATAGAGTAAAAAATATTTTTCAGTTAAATCAATTAAATCAGGCGAAATCTTTCAACTACAAATAAGGACATTTTTAATTCTTAACTTACTCCTCTCTTCTCCCTTTCACTAGTGTTCCTAAAATCCTTTTTGTCTGGTCATAGACCGAGTACTTCCGCCAGTATATATATATATATATATATATATATATATATATATATATATATATATATGTGTGTGTGTGTGTGTGTGTGTGTGTGTGTATAAACGGCAATGTATTTCGTATATGTGAGAGTGTGCGCGCATGTTGGTAGTCTGTGTCATTCAATCCAATTTTGTCTTTTATTCGTCTCCACTGATGTTTTGTCTTTAATGGAGAAGTTTTTTTCTCCTTTAAAAACTTTCACGGTTCCTTTTTTCGTTCTTTCTGTTTAATTTATCTTTATAGTCAACGTAATTCACGCTTATCTTTTAAAGGCAAATAATTTCACAGGGGAAAGCGACTTCACCGCCGTCAAATGAATATGAACACATACAAATACACATACAAATAAAAAACAAAGTCCAGAAAATACCCCCCCCCCCACAAAAAAGCTTAAAGAAGTAAAACACGAATAAAAAAACAAAACAAAACAAAACCAAAAACTACAGAGTCAGTGAAATAATGAAACGTCATTTTGATTTACCACCCACTCCCACTCCTAATACCCTGATTTCCTTTTTACTTTTTAGTCTCATTTTCGTCTTCTTTTTTCTTTCTTCCTTTTTTTTCTTTCTTATTAACAAAATTTCATTCTTATTTTTTTTTTCCATTTTTGTCTCATTTTGCTTTCTTTCTTTCTTTCTTTCTTTCTTTCTTTCTTTCT
>CAUZXS010006004.1:10000-53021 GCA_963585895.1 Sepioteuthis lessoniana
GTTTGAAGGTTGATTCAATGTTTTTGAATGGTTTAATTTATTGTCTATTTATAATTATTTCTGGCGGCGTAAAAAAAAATCTGTTGATGCAATTTGTAAATAAAAAAACTTGTTACAAACCGATATGGAATCCATGTCAGACGGCCTGAACCGACTGCCACCGGAACTAAGACACACCCGACCTGATCCGTCACATCCAAATGCTTTCTTTGAAAGATCGGTGTAGGAGTCCTGTCAGCATTACTGCGGAGATTGAAGAGGTGGGGGGGTCAGCCTGTTAGTGCTCTGTTAGTGCTCGCTGCACTCTACTGCATGAGTATTGCGCGTATTGGAGAGTTATATTTCATTGAGGGAAACATGAACTCCAACATGTACTGTGAAATACTGCAGCAGGGCATGATCCCCTCCCTTCAGAAACTGGGTCGCAGGGCAGTGTTCCAGCATGACAATGACTCCAAACACACCTCCAAGGCAACCATTGCTTTACTGAAGAGGATGAGGGTAAAGCTGGCCAAGCATGTCTCCTGACTTGAACCCAATAGAACATCTTTGGAGGATCCTCAAGCGGAAGGTGGAGGTGTGCAAAGTCTCAAATATCTGCCAGCTCCGCGACGTCGTCATGGAGGAGTGGAAGAGCACTCCAGTGGCTACCTGTGAAGCTCTGGTAAACTCCATGCCCAGGAGAGTAAAGGCAGTTCTGGATAATGATGGTGGCCACACAAAATATTGACAATTGACATGGTGTATGTTAATATTGACAACTTTCCCTAAGGGGTGTACTCACTTTTGTTGGCAGGGGTTTTGCTTTTAATGGTTATATTTTGAGTTATTTTGAGGGGAAAATAAATTAACTCTGTTATATAAGCTGCATACAGACTACTTTTCATTGTGTCAAAGTGTAATTTTGTCAGTGTTGTCTCATGAAGAGATATACTTAAGTATCTGCAAAAATGTGAGGGCTGTACTCACTTTTGTGATACACTATATATGTATATATATATCATCATGTCGTGCCGCTAGCACGGATATCCCTGACCCTCTCTCGCCACTTCTCCCTATCATTCATTGACTCTGGCAGGTCTTCATGGCTACATCCCGTATCCTCACATAGCTGCTGTATGTATGTTCGAGCTGGTCGTCCAGCTTTTGCTTGGCCATATGCGGGGGTCCATAGGAGTACATCACTTATAAGCTCGTCCTTGCTTCTCCAGCAGTGTCCCGTATGTTTGGTTCGTCTAGCTTGGATAGTTTTCGTGATGGGAGGCAGGTGGCCGTAAAGCTCTCGTTGCTCGAAGAATTATTTATAGAAAATCAGAATGACCTTTTAATTTGAGAATAAACAATTTAAGATTGAGAATGAAATCTTTAAATTATAATAGACTTTTCTCAGGAGAACAACATTTCCATCTAAAAGACGATGACTTCAACCAAGATGTTAATTTCATTATAATAGAGAAGATGAGAAAAAGAATCAAACACCACATCAGTTGTAGAAATCCATGAATATGAGAGATGGATATGATGACATCATGAAATCCTTACCCCCAAATGGACTCGATAACAAATTAAATCAATCAAAAACATTAGATTAGCCCTCAAACTTTTATCCTTTCATTCATTAACCCCCCCCCTCTCTCTCTATCCTCCAGAGTTTGTGTGTGTGTGTTAGAGAGAGAGAGAGAGTGAGAGTGAGAGAGAGAGAGAGAGATGGAAGTTAATATGTTGGATGTTACATTGTAAAACCCTTATCCCCAAATAGATTCAACAATGAATTAAACCACTCAAAAGCATTTGATTAACCCTCAAAATTTACACTCTCATTCATTAATCCCCTTCTCTCTCTCTTCTCCAGATTGTGTGTATGTGTGTTTAAGAGAGAGAGAGAGAGAGAGAGAGAGAGAGAGAGAGAGAGAGAGAGAGATGGAAGTTAATGAATATATTGGATGTTACATCTTGAAATCTTTACCCCCCAATAGATATTCTTGCTTAACGACATACTCAAGGAATCCCTCTACGTACAAAAACAAAAACAAAAACAAAACAAAACAAAAAACAAATAAAACAACAACAACAACAAAAAAAAAAAAAACGAAACAGAAGCACAAAACGACAAAACGTTAGAAACTATTTATAAACACGTTCAAAGTCGACTGTTTAAATTTATTATCCTATATGCTTTATCATCGTTATTGAGCATTCTATTTATAAAATATAGCAAACTACGTTATATATATATATATATATATATATATATATATATATATATATATATACGAGGGCCAGTCAGTATATATATATATACATATATACGCACACACACACACACACACACACACACACACACACACACACACACACACACACACACACATATATATATATATATATATATACACATACACACATATCTATATATATACACTAGGGTAGGTCGATTTTGGAACTGTAAAAAGAATAATGCGGTGAAAGTTGCAAAATAACATCAGAAATTACCCCACGAAATATTTTTTTCCAAAATTTTGTATTTTTTTGCGAAATTGCATTTTTTTTGTGATTTTTGTCGTGATATCGGTGACGCTGGAAACCTGTATCCATAAAATTAAAACTGAGACTAAAGGAAAATTGAATAATAAAATTTATTAAATAATTGATATTTTTAAGTTTATTATCCATTTTCATTTTATGTTTAATTAAATGACCAAAAACAAAAATAAAATACATTAAAATATATAGATTGAAATACAAATAACGACTTACTAAACCTCGTTTTATTTACTGGATATTTTTTCGGCTTTCACCGGTGGTAAATATCTCCCCGTCGTACTTCGGTTTGTTTATGTTTTTTACCCTTATCATCATCATCATCATCATCAAGACGTGCCGCCAGCACGGATATCCTTGACCATCTCTCGCCACTTTTCCCTATCGTTCATCACCTCCGGCAGGTCTTCTGGGTTACATCCTGTGTCCTCACATAGCTGCTGTATGTAAGTTCGGGCTGGTCGTCCTGCTTTTGCTTCGCCATATGTGGGGGTCCATAGTAGTACGTCACTAACGAGCTCGTCTTTGCTTCTCCAGCAGTGTCCGGCGTGTCTGGCTCGTCTGACCTGTATAGTTTTCGTGATGGGAGGTAGGTGGCCGTACAGTTGGCGTCTCGTGGGGTGTTGTCACCAGGACTTGTTCAGTATTGCTCTCAACATTCTTGTGTAGTTGCCGTCAAGTTTCTTCTCCAGCCGTTTGGTTAGCGTCCATGTAGTGCATCCATATAGCAGTATCGATACAACTGCTGCCTGGAAGAAACTGCGCTTCATTTCATCGGTCAGGTCTGATTTCCATATTATTGAGAGCCTATCTATAGCCGTCCATGCTTTCGTCAGCCGTGTGTCGATGTCGTTTTCTGTTGATGAGACGCTACTTCCTAGGTAGGTGAATTTGTCCACTAGCCTCAGAGAGGCTCCGTCTAGAGTGGTAATGTTGCCCGTTTGGTTGTAACACATATATTCAGTTTTGTGCGCATTGACATGGAGGCCAATGCCTGCTGCAACTCGTTCCAAGCTATGCAGTAGTGTCTCTGCTTGATTAGGCGTATTCGCCAGTAACGCTAAGTCATCAGCGTAGTCGGCGTCTGTGATTGTTTTTGCGGGGTACCTTTTGCTTCTTTTCTTATAACGCAAATATGTATATTTCGCAAAGTAGACATACTATTAAAATATTTAAACATTTTATAATTATTGTAATTTATTTATATTTTAAAATTTAGTGTTTATTAGGTGAAAAGTCGGTTTACGAGTTAATTTTGGAACTAAACAGTACAATATTGTTGTTTGGTGAGTAAACATTATTACTTTTTTAAATGAATTTCGAAATTTATTTACAATTTTTTAAAAACATCTTCGTGTATTTTCAGACAATATATATGTATATATATTCTTTTTCAGATATTTTGATTAAAAAATGGCAGGAAATAACACTGGAGTTTCCACTCGAAATAAAGGTGCAATTAAATTTTCAGGTTTACCATCACCATTGGATAAAACTGAGTCTCGAACTTGTCGACAAATAATTCAATACAGCTATTTTTTTAATGAACACTTATCCCCACCTTTCTTGTTTAGGTTTTTCTAAATTAGTAGCAAAGGATGTGATAGATATTTGGAAGGCTGTCAACCCTCGTTTGCCTTTGTTAAAGGAAATTAGTGTTGTCAACAAGGTGAATATTCTATGCTTTCAGAAGGCAAAGCAAATAAATACGAAACATCTACCTGCTGCCCAAACAAAATTCTGGAAGGAAAAGTTTGATACATTGTTTGATATATCATCATGTTCATGCAACCTGACCATTTTAAGTTGTGACAATATTAATGTCAAATGCACCAAAGAAAATTGCCAGACTAAGCACATCATCTGCACTTGTCCTCTGACAAAAAAGCCAACAAAAAAGTATGAAGATATCCCCACCAATAGCTTCAACATCATATGTTCAGGGTGATTCTTCCCATTCTTACTCATCTTCTCCAAGTGATGAAACAGAGGATTATAAACAGCTAAATAGTCCTCTCCAAGTGCCTTATAACCTCACAAAAATTCCAAGGTATACTTTGAGTTAGTTAGGGGTGATATATTTTCTAATCTTGGAGCCACCCTTGCCCATGCCTTGTTCTTGGATTTGAGGGCTATGGGTCTTCTTATCCCTAATATAGATATAAGGAATATCTATATGGATAAATGTAAAATAGAGCAAAGGCTAAAGTGAAAACAAATGCGTATGAAAAGCATAATGAAAATGTGGAGACTCTTCTTTGTATAGGAGTTAATGGGAGGACAGACAAAGACACACTACACTACAAGGAATCAGTGGAAGAAAATGGAAGTAAAATTTTGAAAAAAGCCAAAGGACCTGAATGCCATTTGACAATCACAAAGGAGACACCAAATGAGAGAATATATTTGACTCACAGGGTTCTTCCTGATATTGGTGCAACTGGTACACTATTAAGGCTGTCCTTGTTGACAACATGAATGCAAATACAGGCTGTGAAGGTGGACTTGTTACACTTTTAGAAAAAAAAAATCTTCACACAATTGGTTGCTCCTTACATCAAAATGAACTTCCATTTAGAGCTCTATTCAAACATTTAGATGGCACCACAAAAAGCCACACTACATTCAATGGTCCATTGGGTAGATTATGTGCAAATGATTGCCATAATTTACCCCCCAAATCCTTTTCAGCTGTTGAGAATCCCCTGGAGTTTCATTTTGGAATGAAAGATATGGATAGCCTTAGTAGTGACCAAAGACTACTCTATGAATATACAGTTGGTATTTCTAGAGGTAAGGTGGACCCTAGATTTGCATCGTGGAAAATTGGTTCATTAAACCAGGCAAGGTGGTTAACTTTGGCCATCAGGCTCATGTGCCTATGGACTCGTGGGGCATATCCACAGAATCTTTCGACCAAACTATATAGTTTGATAAATTTTATTGTGAATGTTTATGCTATTTGTTGGTTTGATATAAAAAAAGTAACAAGTTCCATCACCAGCAAATTTATATTTACAATATGATTGACAGGATACGAAAGAAACCAGTTGAGGTTCAAAGGATTACATTAAAAAACCTCCAGTATAATGCCTAGGCATTACTTCCGGAGAATGTTTTATTTTCAATGGTGAAATTTGATGAACCTGAAGTGAGAGAAGAGGGTATAAAAAGAATTTTGGCCATTAGGTACGTTTATATTTATTCATACAAAACTGGTTGAAGTACTTGTGCCAATTTATTGAAACATTTTAAAGATTACATCTGATTTCACCAAATATTATTAAAGCAGAACAAATTGCATTTAAAAATTAAACTCAAATTATTTTTTATATTCTTTCAGAAGAGGGAAGCCAGTCAAGAAAAGATTTTAAAAGATCCCAATGATCAACTTTAAAATTGTGCGCTGGACTGATTTAATTGATTTGTCAGTAAATGGAGTCTGTGAGCCACCACTCACACTAGACTTATCTGACAATGAATTACAGAATTCATTGTTAACTGGTGAAAAGATTAACTTGCCAGATTTCCCTTCACATTCCCAAGGTGTGGAACGGGCAGTTAAGTTAGTAATGGAGACTTCTCAATCCGTGTATGGCTTTGTAGCAGGGCACCAGGACATACTTGCAAAAGTTTTGTGCCAACAATTGAGACCAGCGTTTTCATCTAAGGGCTCATATATGGAACTATTTGATTCCATATATTAAAAATAATTAAACAATTATTTGTTTTTCCATATTTGTTTATTTGTTGTATTTCAATTCATATCAGGAAAAAGTTGTTTTTTTTTTCAATATATTCGAATATTACTGCTTGAATAATAGCATTTTAGATTCGACACAGGTAAAGCAGGGTTGGGTAGGGGTTCAATTTTCAATTTGAAGTTTTGTTATAATTTATTTATTATATTTCCATAAAATAAAATAAGATTTCCTAATTTAAATACTGAAATTGTTTGGTTTTTACGTCAATATTTAGGCCAAATCTGGCAAAATCGAGGACTTTTCAGTACGTGTTTATTCAAAATCTTTCATGCCAAATTAGCAAAAAACCGTTGAAGATTCAGATCTAATTTTTGGTATGAGTATTTAATAGGTATATACACAACTTTCGTGCATTATTCTTTTTGATATTCAAAAAAAAGTGAAAAATCAACCTACCCTAATACACACACACACACACACACATATATATATATATATATATATTTATATCATTTAATGGATAAACATATTGCACTTGATTCGCTACAAACCTACAAAGTGATTTAGTGACAATCAACACTATATATATATATATATATACTTTTAAATAAATGTTACCACAAATGAAGTTGGTTTTAGATTCTTTATTTTTTTTCAACACGTATTTTTGACTTTAAACGCCAGAAACACGTGTTGAAGAAGAATCTAAAAGCAAATTCATTTGTGGAAATATTCATTTTAAAGTATTTACTTTTTTCTCTGACTGGACCAAGGAATATATATATATATATATATATATATTACAACGCAATTTCTCATAAATCTTTACCCAACTAATTTTTTACCTTTTTTCTAAAGGATTTATTTTTAAAACCGATCACCGCTTCCTTTATTTATTCATTTTTTATTTTATTGAATGTAAAAAAATTCTTTAAAGGCTTTTTCAATCGTTTTAATTTCTTAATTTTTGATCAGATTTTTCCACAAGAGCCGATGAGTTGAATTAGTGATTTGCATTTTTGTTTGCTATTTCAAATGATATGAGTGAGTTTACTTTTCTGTTCGAGTGTGCATCCTTTATGAATTGTGTTGGCATAGAATGTGTGCGAACAAAATTGGCTGATCGATTTATTATTTCAATATGTGAAAAAAAAAAGGAGGAGTGAAAAAGAGAGACAGGTCAGTTGTTGTGAGGTCAGTGTCATGGTCAGATCTGCGAGATACACGCACAGGTGACGGAGTGGGATAGAATGGGTTGGGTGGGAGCACATTTTCATGAAGACTAAACTTACAGCGTGTCTGCTTCAACAACTGCAACAAGTGTTTTGCAGGGAAGACGAAAAAGAGAAGCAAATCAGGACAAACTTTCTCAGCACGCACACACAGACACACACACGCATATACACACCCATACGCACCTACACATACGCACACATAAATACATACATACATAGATGCAGACACGCTCAGATGCAGACATACACATACCTACATACACACAGACACACGCATACACATACGCATACACACCCATACGCACCCACACATACACACACATACATACATATATACACAGATGCAGACACGCTCAGTTGCAGACACACAGACACACACACCAGGGTGAGCTTAGAATTTCAATAAGAAGTGATATCTTTTTTTGATATTTTTTTTACTAATGAGATCCAAGCACTACAAAACTGATGGGAGAAGTATGTGGACCGCAAGAGGGAATATATTCAAAAATAAACTTTGGGTTACATTCCATGAGATTATCTTGGTCAGCCTTTGAACTTTTCACCTGATCCTCATATATATATTGTGATATATGTTGGGTCATGCATATTTATAAATACACAGACAAATAAGCACATGCGTATATATATATATATATATATATATGTGTGTGTGTGTGTGTGTGTGTGTGTGTGTGTGTGTAAGAGGGTGTATCAGAAAATTTGTACCCTCAGACATCCATTGACCAAATCATTCATTGTATATTGTTCAGTCTGTGATTAATATTCAACGTCCCAAGGTGCATTGATAAAGAGGGAAACTATATTGAAAAAATTGCTTGAAATAAAAGCGAAGAAGAAGAAGGAGAAGAATATAAAAAATAAAAGTTGGATTAAAAAGAAATGAGAAAAAGAAGAAAAAGAAGAAGAAAAGGAAGATAAAGAAAGAGAAGAAGAAAGATAAGAAAAAATCGAAAGGAGAAGAAATAGAAGTGATAAAAATGGGAAGAAGAAGTAAAAAACGAAAACGGGATGAGAAGAAATAAAAAGAGGGAGAAGAAGTAAAAAAGAAAAAGAAAAAGATAGAAAAAAAGAAAAGAAAGAAAAGACGAAAGGAAGGGGGGAGAAGGGAAAAATAAAAAGAGAAAAGAGGGGATAAAGAAAGAAAGAAAGAAAGAAGGTGAAGAAGGAAAAAATAAAAAGAGAGACGAGGGGAGAGAGAGAGAAAGAGAGAGAGAGAGAAAGAAAGAAAGAAGGACAGAGAGAGAGAAGTAATAAAGGAATAAAGAGGGAGAAGAAAGCCAAGAAAAATTGAAATCTTCTCGTTGTGAGGAATGTATAGATAAATAAACTGATCGATCTATCGATCTGATGTAACTGAAATAGACACAAACAGATTAGATTAATAGATTCTTCGGTTGTTTGATAGACTGCAAAACAGAACAACAGACACAAAAATAATAATACCCACCCCTCCACACAACCAATTCGTCTGAAGGTAAAAATTGATGAATAAGAAATCGAAATTGTTGCTTTTTTAAAGGATATCGCATACACACGCAAGACACACTGCACACACGCAAGCACGCCCATGCACATACTCAGACGTTCATGCCAGACACACCACACACTTGCCCATACGTTGATGCATACACTCAGACCTTCACGCAAGACACACCACACACTTGCCCATACGTTGATGCACACACTCAGACCTTCACGCAAGACACACAGCACACTTGCCCATACGTTGATGTACACACTCAGACCTTCACGCAAGACACACCGCACACTTGCCCATACGTTGATGCACACACTCAGACCTTCACGCAAGACACACCACACACTTGCCCATACGTTGATACACAAACTCAGACCTTCACGCAAGACCCACCACACACTTGCCCATCGTTGATGCACACACTCAGACCTTCACGCAAGACACACCACACACTTGCCCATATGTTGATGCACACACTCAGACCTTCACGCAAGACACACAGCACACTTGCCCATACGTTGATGTACACACTCAGACCTTCATGCAAGACACACTGCACACTTGCCCATACGTTGATGCACACACTCAGACCTTCACGCAAGACACACCACACACTTGCCCATACGTTGATGCACACACTCAGACCTTCACGCAAGACACACCGCGCACTTGCCCATACGTTGATGCACACGCTCAGACATTCACGCAAGACACACCACACACTTGCCCATACGTTGATACACAAACTCAGACCTTCACGCAAGACCCACCACACACTTGCCCATACGTTGATGCACACACTCAGACCTTCACGCAAGACACACCACACACTTGCCCATATGTTGATGCACACACTCAGACCTTCACGCAAGACACACCGCGCACTTGCCCATACGTTGATGCACACACTCAGACCTTCACGCAAGACACACCGCGCACTTGCCCATACGTAGATGTATACACTCAGACCTTCACGTAAGACATACCACGTACATGCCCGTAGGCAAGCACGCTTTATATTTGTTAGAATAAGGTAATCATATTGTGTCATATTTCGGTAGCTGAAGTCAGTTGAAATCAAATGTACTTCTCTTGAAAGTGTTGCGGTAAAACTCCGTGCTATATTCGCTACCCTTTGCGAGCGGTACTCTATTTGGAAATAGCGCCTTATCATCTGGCAAAGTGGCTATATTCGAGGGAAACAGAAAAAACAAGGTGTTAGAGCAAGTGATTATTGTCGTGATTAAATTCGCCGAGATTTTGTGTAGTATTTCATATATATATATATATATATATATATATATATATATATATATATATATATATATATAACGCAAATGGAAGAAAACTCATTCGCATTACAGTTATATTCGTTCTGTATGTGAGTGTTTATATATATACACCCCTGAACAAAAATATTAGTCCACCCTCAAAAATGAAGAAAAATATATTGTTTACAATTTTTAAATTATGAAAATTGGATATATGAAAGATAAGGCATAAAGACAATTGAATTTAAAATATGAAGAAATTTCTATTCATTTTTTATTTGTATATTAGCATTTATGTTTGATTTTAAAATTTTGTTTTGACATAAATATAAGACCAATGAGCAGAACTATAGAATATAAAGGCAAATTTTTTATTTAATATTTCATAGATCCGCCTTTAGCTTTGATTACCTCAAAAATTCGGCTAAGCATACTATCAACTAGTTTTGCAAGTTGAACTGAAAGTATTTTCCCATGCATTGATGACTGCGTTTTTGAATTTAGAAATTGTTGAATACTGTCGACCTCCTTCATAGATTTTTGCAACAATCAATCCCCCACAAATTTTCTGTAGGATTGAGGTCTGGAGTGCACACTGGGTGGTCAAGAAGTCTTATTTTTTGTTCAAGCTAGTACTTCTTTGTCAATGATGTATTGTGGATAGCAGCATTATCTTGCTGAAAAATCCATTCTTCTCCACATAGACGACGCTCTTATGTGAGAGATAAATCATTTAGCCTCTTCACATAATCTGCTTTTTGTCAATCAGTGACAAATTATAGTTTAAGTTTTCCTGAAGATGAGAAGGCACCCCACAGATCATAAGAGATCCCCCTCCACTATGCCTTGTTGAGTAATTCTCTTCTAGAAAATCTTTTGCATGTCAGTACTTCTGAAGGCCATCTGGACCGTCTAAATTGAATTTCTTTTGGTCCAAGAAAACTTTTTACCAATCTTTAACCCTCATTGTTTGATATTGTCGAGCTTATTCCAGTCGTTTCTCTTTGTGCTTCATAGTTAACCTTGGACAATGAATTCTTTTCTTATGATTAATTTTTTCATTATTTAAATGCCTTCTGATTGTTCTAGTATTGCAAGGAGCATCCAATAGAGATTTCAATATTTTTGATGTTGACTAAGTTTTCTTTTTTACTTGGTGAACAATTCTTCTCTTGAATTGTGGTGATAATTTTTCTAGCCTACAAATCAGTTTTCTTGTTCCATACTTATTTGGACTTTTCAAGTAATTGCAGATTATGGTTTGACTGTGTCCTAAGGCCTTCAACATTTCTCTCTGAGGTTTTCCGACTTTTTTCAGAGCCGTAATCTCACCTTTCTCAAATTCAGATAATTTAGTTCCCTTCGCGGTTTATGTTTTTAGTATTTCAAGTATTACAGTTTTAATAGCTTTTATATTACGTAGACTGTTTATAATAATTTTTTCGATTAAATTAAGTCCCTTTTTCTGTAGTTTTTATTGGTGATCTTATATTTATGCCAAGAATAAATTTTAGAATTTAATGCTAACATACATATAAAAATGAATTGAAATTTCGTTTTCTTTTAAATTTAAATGTCTCAATCTTATCTTTCAAATAACTGATTTTCATAATTCAAAAATTGTAAACAATATCTTTTTCTTCATTTTTGACGGTGGTCTTATATTTTTGTTCAGGGGTGTATGTCCTTAAAGATCTATATCCTAATTGGCATACACCGAGCAATCCTATAGAATTATATGAAATTTCTCATATATTATATATATGAATAATTCCAAACACATAGTCTCTGGACACTTACCAGATCTATCTATCTATCTATCTATCTATCTATCTATCTATCTATCTATCTAATTTCCTTCGTTTTCTTGACTGTTATAAACGTCCTTGGCAAATGGACCAATCTTGATAGAGATGCACATGTCAATTATTTTTACGCAGGTACCCGGATGAATCTATCTTCTATTTTATCAAGATGTTCTGTTTTACTTTGTTAATATTCCTTTTCATTTGATTGAGCATTTGGACTTCTGGTTGGTTGGTTGGTTTTTTTATGGCATATCAAGCCCTGTGGTTATTTAATGCCAGATTGCCCCCGTGGGGTTGAGTTCTCTGGCGAATGAAGTAATCGTGTTGCCATTAGCGTTTATTGCAAGTCTCTTCATACATATAAATTGAGGTCTCGGCAGCCGTTGAATGGATGTATGTAAACTATAGTAATTGTGATTCATAACCGTTTAAAATTTACTTTGCAGCTAATGGCTCCTCGTGGCTGAAGGTTTAGAGGCTTGGCTTGGCGTTTGAGTCAACCAGGTTTCGATTCCGGCTTCGGGAAGCTAATATGTCTAGCCACACTGATGAGTTCTGATAGAACGAAACAGATCTGTCTGTGGATGACTATATATATAAATATATATATATATAAAGCTCTTTGAATGAATTGAGCATTCTGGTATCCGGCAAAAATGTAAACAAACGAAAGCGACTACATAATGCCTTATAATTCCCGAGCTGACGTAGTTCGCTTGTTGACTGAGCGGTATGATACTAACGTAAAGTTGGACGGGTTTCGATCCCAGCTTCAAGCGTCCTGCGTGTCTAGCTACACTGAAGAGTGGTGATACAACGAAACAGTCTGTCTGTAGATGACTATATATATATAATTTGTAAACTAATAATTTGTATGTAATAACTTTTAAAAGACTCAGAACTTGCACTATTTTTCGGGCTGTTGTCCTCATCTTTATTTTTGTTAATTGTAACACAACGTTTCGGTCGCAATATCTTCCAGCGTTCTTCATGTGTCCCTTGTTTATCTGTGTATGGAAATGATTTAATCTGGGAAATCCTTATAAGAATTTAACTGGCGCTTAAGAAATATGAAGATGTTTTTCAAATAATGACGTCATTGTTTTTTCCCGCCAATCAATCACTCAATCCATATATATATATATAATTTCCTTCATGAAAAACAATGGCATCATTATATGAATAGTATCCTCATATTTCTTGAACGCCTTGTTTAACCAACAGTCAAACTTTAAAAATGATTTCCCCTGTTGAATCATTTCCATACACAGATAAACAAAGGAAACCTGAAGAAGGCTAGACGATACTGCGACTGAAACGTTGTATTACAACTAACAACAATAAAGACGATGACAACAGTTCGAAAAATAACTCACAAAATATTTCACATCAACTTTCATTTCAACTGGGTGGGGGTCTTTTGGAAATAAAATTGACAAGAATGGACTCATTCGAAGAAAACGCAAATGCGATTGAATGGATTTTTGTTCAATAAAATGTTTTCTAATATATTATTCTTATCCAGGAAAAAGTGGTTCTGCTTATATATATATATATAATATATATATATATATATATATATATATATATATATATATATATATATCGTTTTTCTCTCTCTGTCGATCAATATTAGGAATCGTGTTCAAAAGTTATTGATTGATCTTTAATAAGCTCAAAGCCAAATTTACAAGGATCAATTTTGAAAGTCAAAATTGAAGACTCGAATTAAAATTCTTTCTTTTTTTCTCTGTGCTTTGTTCTGTTTTTTTTTTTTTTTTCCTTTTAATTCGATTCTATTTCATTTCTTTGCTTCGTTTCCTTGTTTCCTGTTCAATTCATCTTTCTTCTTTTTATTGACTTCTTTCTTTTTCCTAATTCTTTTTTTCTTTTTCCTTATTCTTTCTTTCTTTCTTTCTTTCTTTTTCCTTATTCTTTCTTTCTTTCTATTTTCTTTCTTTCTTTCTTTCTTTCGTTCTTTCTTTTTCCTTATTCTTTCTTTCTTTCTTTCTTTCTTTCTTTCTTTCTTTCTTTCTTTTCTTTTTCTTTATTCTTTTGACTTCCCTTTTTCTTTTTCTTGCCCTTCTCTTTTCCGTCATAATGCTTTTCTGTTTTTTCTTTTCTTTTTCTTTTTCAATTCTTTCCCCATTTCTTTTCGGTTTTCTTTTTCTTTTTTTAAAAAAATCTTATTGTTTCTCTTTTTCTTTTTTTTTTACCCCTCTCTTTTTTTTTATCCCTCTTATTCTTCTCTTGTTTTTTCGGATGTTTGAAATTTTTCTTTGATTTGTTTTTTTTCACTTTTTTTTTACCTTTCCAACCTTTGTTTTTTCTTGTTACTTTGACCTCTTTCTTTCTTTTTCCTCTTTCTTTTTCTTTTCCTTTTCGCTTTTTTATCTTTTTAAAAATATCTTTTTGATTTCTTTTTCGTTTCATTCTCTTTCTTTTTTTCTTTTCTCTTACACTTCTCTTATCTTTCCTCTGCCACCACGTCCTCATCCTCCCTCCTTTTCCTTCTTCTTCTTTTTGACAACTTCTTTCGTGCCATTTCGAAAGAATGCAAGAATTGGCCAATTCCATTGAGAATTCATCAAACGTCGAATTTTTCAAAGAACATTAAAGAACTGTTTACGTTTGAAGAAGAAATTCTGTAAGTCACTTTTTTCTTTGAAACGTTTTAACGCGACAGTATCTAAGAAGGCCGAATATACAGCGGCTGAAATTTTGTTAGAATAACAACCAAGATGAGGAAGATAGCTCAGAACATGCAAATAATGTAAATACCTCAAAAAAAGAAATTTAAAATTTCATTAAAAAAACGCAGAATGTAAATAATTATAAAAGATTAAAACCAGAAAACAAAAACAAAACGAAACGAAACAAAACAAAACAAAACAAACAACAAATTTGTTGTTTTGCTTTTCACATTCGTGATCTTTAAAAGTAATTAATCAAAATTTTAAACTTTTATCTTAAATTCAGACTCAAGTGAAGGCACACCGACATTGGACTTTATGTACAGAATCACGCATAAATAAGTGACCTTGTGCCAGACTATGGTATGTAATATATACACCTCTAATATTTTTTAGGTAAAGAGTTGATTTTTTTATAAACTAAAGACACCAGGATTTAATGATTTTTGATGAAATATTTTACAGTTAAAATGGATATTGTTAAATAATACAAAAACAAAAACAAAAATAGAGATAATACTAATACCAAACAACGTTGAAATTCTCTAAGCAAAACTAAATCAGCATAAATATATAAACTTATTTTGAAACAACTGATTACTCATATTTTTGGTCTCAGAGTTTTAATCTTGGAGAATTTGGTTATAAATATTACCTAATATTATTCGTTTTGATTGTATAATGTTAAAATAAAATGAATAAAATATTGTAAGCTTTGGTTAAGAAATAAATAAAAAATCAATCTAAGAAAATGGTATGGGTATACTTAATCATTTATATAACTGTGTATATTACTCAGTTATGAGTAAATAGTGGGGCAGCTCTCTAGTTCTGGTAGGGTAACGGGTATTGGAGAAGAAAAAATTCTGGATTCAAAACCTGACTAGAGCTCGGAGAATCTGTACCGTAGTGGAGTACTTGTCTTCTGTAATCAGCGCATCCAAAAAGGTGTGGGTGGTTTCTCACAAATCTTCACCGCTATAAACAAATCACCTGTGTAAGTAGTCTTGCTGTTCATAACTTTAACTGAACTATCGTATACTAATACGTCGTGCTCAATGTGAGAGCATATATATATATATATATATATATATATATATATATATATTCTTAAATTATCCAAAGCAAAGTTAGTCAATGGCGGGAATGATTCTATTTTCGAGTTTTCTTTTTACAATATCCATGTAATTCAAAATTAAAGAGAGAGCTCAATGTGAAATATTATAGATTGAAATACTGAGCACATAATTTCATATTAAAGAAAAACCCTTAAAATAATTCATATTTGTTTGTGATAATATTTATTTCAGTAGACCTTTTATTTTTTAACATATTAGATCTGCATCTTCAGACAAAGAAAAGAGGAGAAATTTCTAATGAAAATTCAGAAAAATTCCACTAAAATCCACACACCATAGCTCCTCACACCCATTTTTTTAAAATATAAAACCCAGACCAATTGACCAATTGTTTTTCCTGTTAGGTTGACAAAATAAAGGGTCTGCTGAAAGAAGAATTATCACAAATATGAGTGATTTAGAGTGTTTGCGAATGGCCCGGGAGACCTGGGTTCAATCCCAGGTCGAGTCATACCAAAGACTCAAAAAATGGTACTTGATGCCTCCTTGCTTAATACTCAGCATTATAAGGTACGGATCAAGGGTAAAGTAGAGCACTCCAGGGAAGGAGTAGCGCCCTCCCCTACACCTTGGTGTGGTAGCTATCGAAAAGGGAACCTTCGGGTTACCCTCGACTATGGTCGCCAACTTCACTTTTTACTTACTTATAAATATATATATATATAAGAAAAACCTTTAAAAATCACTCATATCTTTTTATAATTATCTGGGAAAATATGAGAGATTTTTAAAGGTTTTATATATATATATATATATATATATATATATATATATATATATATATATAATGGAAAATCAAATGATTTCCTTATGAAAAAAGTGTTAATTTTGGTGTAAAAAAATAAGTTCGGGAAGTAGTAATTTTTGTATCTGTCACGTACATATTAACGTATATATATACTTTCTCTCTTACGTCGTGAAGTAATTGGGAAAAGATCATTTATATACATAAAATATAGAAGAGTTAGGTAATCACAAACTGCTACACTTAACGCTTGAAATTTACTTTCTCTCTCTCTCTCTCTCTCTCTTTTTCTCTCTCTCTCTCTTTCTCTTTCTCTCTCTCTCTCTCTTTCTCTCTCTCTCTCTTTCTCTCTCTCTCTTTCTCTTTCTCTCTCTCTCTCTTTCTCTCTCTCCCTCTCTCTCTCTTTCTCTTTCTCTCTCTCTCTCTTTCTCTTTCTCTCTCTCTCTCTCTCTCTTTCACACTAAAAATCTTTACGCTCTCAATAATACCCTTACTAGAAAATACTTTGTAACTTCTGTTTTTCAAGAAACTTGCCCCTCAATTTAAAGAAATTCACACTTTATCCACTATATATATATATATATGGGTAGAAGGGGTGCTATGAGATGTAGAAGGGACCCCAGTCTAATGACAAGGCTGTGGTAAAGGTAACCACGGTAGAAGTTAACTCTAAAATCAAAACTGAAGAAAGAAATTCCAGTATCAAACCTCTGCTGACTTGTAAGTATCCTTTGACAGGAAAAAATCAAGAGTAGGTACTCTGAAATAAAACCTGCTGTTTACACAGTCACCAGTTATTTTGCTATGCTTGTCACTGGGCCGTTGCTATGTAGCCTTAGAGAGTGGCATAAGTTTCATATAAGCATGTGTCACTATAATGCAACGATGTACGGTTATCGCACAACCTTATCATCTTGCGTATCTTGTATATTTTTCAGAAGTCGACATAGATATTAATTAGGATGTTTGAGTTGTAATTTAGGTGGTAAAGCCAGCTATCACCTGTTAAGATGCGGCTGTCATGTTTTATTTGTAGCATTTTCCTTTTACAGTTATTGACAAAATTTCATATATATATATATATATATATAAATTTCTCTATAAATAAACGCACATCTATGTGAAAATAAATTAAAAGAAATAATAACGATATAAGCTTTTTTTTCTTTTTTGTTTTATTTATTTCCGTCTGTCTGCTATAATCGAATATTTGGACG
Source organism: Sepioteuthis lessoniana (assembly GCA_963585895.1). Lineage (NCBI taxonomy): Eukaryota > Metazoa > Mollusca > Cephalopoda > Myopsida > Loliginidae > Sepioteuthis > Sepioteuthis lessoniana. Next base: position 27,852 of record CAUZXS010006004.1, read on the forward strand.
CAAGCCGAGAGCTCCCTCTACCTTTCCAACCACTTCACTTCAAAAGAGCTTCCGGTTCCCCCCTTACCTCTTCAGTGTTATAGAATAGAAAGTTCATGAGTGGGTGAGACAGAGAAATAACAATATATGGAGAGAGAGAGAGAGAGAGAGAGAGAGAGAGAGAGAGAGAGAGAGAGAGAGAGATATTGGACCTTATTACTGAAAGCCGACTCAAATTCTGGGTATGGTCGGGGAGAGCGTCTGACAAGAAGTGGCGAGTAGGGTTTTAGTCGCTGCCCTAGCGGGCGGCTTCAAACAACGATCAAAAGAAAAATGGACATTGGCTGACTGATATTTCTCTCCGACCAACAGCAGATGATGCAGACTGGAATCTCTGAAAATAAGAATATAGTTTTAACGTCAGACCAGTCGGAATTGTTAAATTTTATATAATTATTTGAGTGAATGAAGAAAGCTGGCCAAAAGAAATACTCCCTCACCACCCCCAAAAATGGCAGAATTGGGACAGTCATACTCTGGGAAGAATAAAAGATTTGTTTTACCAGCCTTTCTCAACCTATTCAAACTCTTGAAACCATTTTCAAGGAAACTGCTTGATTGATTTATTGATTTTAAAGAAATATAAATCTGTCTTGGGTTATTTTATGCCTAGAAGTTAGGGAATCGCATTCATTATATATTTACGAAGGTGGATCAAAAGTTTTGCAATATTTTAATTAGTTTGCGGTGCGTATATTACAGGACCGATGCCGTTTAAGACATGTTTTGGTTGGTAGTAATGTGGTAGTCAGTGCGCTGACACGTTGCGCATTGCTTCACTTTGTGAGGGATTTGAATGACGCACAGATGAACGTATAACGTTGTTTTATTTGGGAACTTATGCTTTATGAGTTCAAATTGGGTCATATCTCCTCGGAAGCAACCGAAAATATCAGTTGTGCGAAAGGCGACGTTGATTATGATACTGTAACCAGAAGGTTCAATAAATTTTGCTCTGGTTGCAAGAATTGCGATGATCTGGCAAAGTTAGCAAAGCCTAAAAGCGTGGATTCTGAGGTCGTGTTCCCAGCCATTGAGGCAAATCCACCGAGTAACACTTAGAGAGTATCAGTCGAGATTAGCCTCTACAGTCACCTTCACGTTGTCAGCAAAATACAGCCGAAGCTGGCGAATTGTGCCTCACGTATTATCAAAATATTGCAAAACTTTTGACTCACTCTAGTATGTTTACATTTTTTATACGGTTGTTTTAAAAGAGTTTTTGTCGACAGTTATATAGTTTTAAGTATCATCTAATACAAATAAAACTGGGCCATTGGCCTAATGTGTAGAGTGTTTGCCAATGACCTGGGAGACCGAGTCATCCCAGGTCGAGTCATACCAAAGACTCAAAAAATGGTACTTGATGCCACCTTGCTTTGCACTCAGCACTATTTGGTGAGGATCAAGGATAAAGTGGAGCAATCCTGTGAATGGAGTAGCGCCCTCCCCTACACCTCGGTGTAGTAGCTATTGAAAAGGGAGCCTTCAGGTCATCCTCAACTAAGGTCACCAACAACAATACAAATAATTTGTACACAATTGTATGGTTTCAAGTATTCCTATCTAATATTAATAATTAAATTGGTCAAGTTATTATTTCTTTTGAATAATAATCATTTGTTTAAACAGCGTTATATGGTTTCAAATAACAAATAATAATAATAATCCTTAGTAAACAATTATAACTTCAAATAAGTATTATCAAATAATTTGAATTTATAGGACATCAAGTATTCTTATCAAATACGACTATTTTATTCGACCAATTGATGGTTGACTAACAGGTACTACGACTTCAATCAGAATTAGACCTGGGAGTAATAACAAAGAGGGGTAATCAACACTGCCTAGAAGTGGATCCTCACAATCAGATTTTTAAGGCCACACCCAGGACATAACTTTGAGTTGGGGGGGGTGTCTTACTCCTCTGCATATTCGACAATGTTTTTTAATTTGATACTTATAACTTACTTTTCGGTACATTCACTTTTGGACTAATGCCCCTTGGGAAAAGTATGAACCACCCTTCCCCCCGCCCAGATATGGGTTAAGTAGTACTACTATTGTTCTTTTACAAGGATGGCTTTGGCATTAAATAACCCACAAATGTTGATATGCCATTAAAAAAAGCAACCAAAGTAAATAAACAGATGCCTTAAAGTAATTATTACTGTTTAATAATGATTGTTTGTTTGCACTCAGTCATATGGTTTCAAGTATTCTTAGCCAAAACTAATAATTAGCAAACAGATCTGTTTGACCCCTAGATGGAATCCCAGCAGGCACTGACACTCCGGGTCAGAGTTAAACTAGGAGTGATGGCAATGAAAGTGTACTCCACATATCCCATATCTTTGGAACTAATGCTAAATAACTAAATAGGGTTAAATCCTAAAAATTAACCGTATGTGACTTGATATGTCTATATATTAAAGTTGGCAACCGTAATGGAGAGTAACTTGAAGGTTCCCTTAACACATATCAAAAACTGACCACAACTTTGATATTAATGCAGCCACAAAAGACGGACACAAATGTTTAAAGCCGGTGCAATTTTGCTTTGTCAATCTATTAATAATCGTCCGGGTCTTTTTAATAGTTCACCTTTACTTGGAAAATTGGTCTTAAATAGCTACAATAAATTCAATCTTTGATTAATTATTTTCAATACACATTTTTCACGCTTTCCCCTCCATTAAACTATACACCCTAACCATTATGCAAATGAGCCGGTATAAAAGCGGAAGCAGACGATACCCGCACGAACTATTATGGATGCGGATTACGCTGATGACATAGCGCTTCTGGAAAATACACCCATCCAGGCCGAATCCCTGCTCTGGAGTGGGCAGCAAGCAACATAGGCCTCCATGTGAACGCAGGCAAAACTGACTACGTGGGCTTTAAATGACCTCGGAAGTCGCTTCTCATCTACGGAAAATTACATCCATACGTGACTTGCGAAGGTATGGACAGCTATCCAGAGACTATTGGTCATAAGGAAGTCAGACATATCCGATAAAATAAAACGCAGTTTTTTCCAAGCAGTGGTCATGTTTTTACTACTGTATGGATGCACCACTTTGACGCTGACTAAGCGTTTTGAGAAAAATCTTGACGGCAATTACACAAAGATGCTGCGAGTTATATTAAACAAATCCTAGAAGCAACAACCCACAAAACAGCAGCTGTACGGCTACCCACCACCCATCACTAAAACCATCCTAATTAGACGAACAAGACAAGCATGACACTGCTGGAGGAACAATGACGAACTCATAAGCGACATTCTCCTATGGACCCCTTCACATGGACGCGCAAGTGTAGGACAACTAGTTAGAACTTATCTACAACAGCTCTGTACGGACACAGGCTGTCAGCTGGAAGACTTTCCGGAAGTGATGGATGATAGAGACGGATGGCGCGCGCGCGCGAGAGAGAGAGAGAGAGAGAGAGTTAGGGAAATCTGTGCGAGCTGCACGGTATGATGATGTTGATGGTGAAACTATAAACATTTCCTGTTCACTGTATTTTACCTTTGATCTCACGTTCCCTTTTCAATTCCTTTCCCTTTCCTTTGTAGATATATTTATCTGTTTATTTATGCTAATTTCATTATTCAAAACCGGTCCCTAAATATCAAATGCAGTTTAGTGTCATAAAAAAGTATCCTTTTTTTTGGGGGGAGGGGGTTCGTACCCCTCTTTTGAGGATACAGAATTTGGGCGAGTTTCGAAAGTAATGACTCAATTTTATTTACAATAGATACTAAGAATACAATAATACCACTGGATGGAATCATGGCTCCGGAATGTTTGGCTTCCTCATCGCTTCAATATGTCATTTTGTTCTTTTTGTCATTTTTGCTTACAAGCATCACTTTCATACCATTATTTGATAACAACAGGTCTGCCAGCAGAGAATGGAATATGTGCTGCTTGCATCTCCAACAGAAGGGAATAACCCCATCATCTCCCTCTCAAAAAATGGGGATATACAAGGTATGACACTAAATTGGATCTGGTGGTGAGAGCTCCAGTTATGGATGTCAAGAGATTGTGAAGTCGTTTCTTTGTTAGCCATTACTTCCAAGCCCACTTAGAACTGGATTTGTCGTATCATCTATGGGTCAAATAGATCGGTTTAAAAATTATTAGTATCAGATAGGAATACTTGAAACCATATACCCGTGTTCAAATTATTTGTATTAGATAGGAATACTTGAAACCATAAAACTGTGAGCAAATTATTTGTATTAGATAGGAATACTTGAAACCATAAAACTGTGTGCAAATTATTTGTATTAGATAGGAATACCTGAAACCATACAACTGTGTGCAAATTATTTGTATTAGATAGGAATACTTGAAACCATACAACTGTGTGCAAATTATTTGTATTAGATAGGAATACCTGAAACCATACAAGTGTGTGCAAATTATTTGTATTAGATAGGAATACTTGAAACCATAAAACTGTGAGCAAATTATTTGTATTAGATAGGAATACTTGATACCATACAACTGTGTGCAAATTATTTGTATTAGATAGGAATACTTGAAACCATACAACTGTGAGCAAATTATTTGTATTAGATAGGAATACTTGAAACCATAGAACTGGGGGGGAATTATTTGTATTAGATAGAAATACTTGATACCATACAACTGTGTGCAAATTATTTGTATTAGATAGGAATACTTGATATCATAGAACTGTGTGCAAAGTATTTGTATTAGATAGGAATACTTGATACCATACCACTGTGTGCAAATTATTTGTATTAGAAATACTTGAAACCATAAAACTGTGAGCAAATTATTTGTATTAGATAGGAATACTTTAAACCCTATAATTGTCAGTAAACAAATGATTGTCATTATTATATCGAATCGGATTAATCACTTAAAACTATAAAAGTATGTATAAGTTTTTAGGTTCGGTCTGGTTTCTTTGTTTAATGGCATATCAACTTTCGTTGGTTACTTAATGCGAAAGGCATAATCGTAGAAGATCAGTTGAGGTACTATTTAACCCATAGCTGAGGGGGGTGGGATGTGAAGATAAGAGGCGTTCATTCAAAAGTGAAATCAGTAGCGCTACTCTACTTGAAACTCGCTTGCTACAATGTCGCAATCAAGCTCGTTAACCACTTCGACACGGGGACTCTTCCATAAATATTTAGAATAGTTACTTGTAGATATAATTGTTTACAAAGGATTATTATCGTTAGTTACTTGGAAATGCTTGAAAGAAAGAAAGAAAAATAAAAAATAATTAAGACTGACTTCATCATTAAATAACCCATGAAGGGTTGAGATACTGTAAAACCAACCAACCAACCAACCAACCAACTGGAGGATAAAATTAGAGAACCGAGTTCAATTTCAGATTGCGAACACTGTGTAAACATATGTTTAAAAAAAAATTAAATCTTGTGGTAGCAAGATAATTGTAAGATAATTTGTGACGTTGTTGGCCATGACAGTCGTGTTGATGATGATGATGATGATGATAATGAATGATCGTCTAAGGGTCGAGAGAAACAGAAAAACACTACTCATCTAAAATATATGTGGCGTATTTTCTTTACTCGTTCAGTTATTGATGCCGTGGAAATATATAGAAACGGGTGGCAGTCACAAGTTGTTCAGGCGGAGAGAGTTATGAGTTTTTCCTGTCTCTGTCATTATTCAGGATTCTCTCACTTGTCTCAGTCCAGCCACAAAGTCCCCAACTTGCAAAAACCGGGTTTCTTTTATGGGGTTTCTCAGAACATTGAATCCTAACTTTCGTCTGATTGATGAAGTTCCAACTATTCTAGAAACCGAACTATAATTGCTATTTTATCAAATTCACTGTATAGTTGGCTAGTTTTATAGCCTTCAACCAGACTTTTAACATTCGCGCTTTGTCTCTTTGTAGGCTTTTTTTTTCATTATCTATCTAAACCATGCGACAAATTTATTTTAACCCTCTCTTACAATTTTACCAATTACTCTAACTTGCATGACAAATATATTAGAGAAAAATATGAATTAAATAATAAACGATTATCACCCTGCCAGCTGGGGCTGTAGAATACGCCGACTGCACCTCATAGATCCCCCCTGTTGGCAGTGGGTGGTGACCTGTAATGCTTTAGGACAGCATCCTGGTGGCAAAGCAGTTTCTGACCCGGCAATCGAAGAGGTCCCATGACTTGCAACAATACACTTTGGGCCCTTACTAGTCTAGAGAAGCAGTTCAATCAATCAGCTGGTTATGTCAAACTCTAGTCCGTACATGATTGTCACGACCGTTTTCTTCAAATTTCTCTTGTGACAAACAAATACCGAACATTATTTTATTTTAAAGGTGCTGGAAGGAGGTGGGTGAGGAACAATTGCACGGAGAGAGCAGTACTTGAAACCATTTCACTGTGTGCAAACAGATGAGCTCTTAGTGGTTTATAAATAAAGTTACCAATAGATAATATATATATATTTGGCATTAAATAACCCATGAAGGATTAATATGCCATTAAACCAAATAAACTAACCAAAGAAACATTTATAGTTTGGTTTGGTTTGGTTTTATGGCATATCAACCATTGTTGGTTATTTAAGGCCAAATCCTGTTTTTACATATAAATCAAATATATATGATTTATAACCTGATTTTTTTAATAACATTTTTAAAAGAGTCTGAGCTCTTTCTTTTGTACACTGTTAAATGGTTTTTAAGTATTTCTATTTAACACTAATAATTCTATTGTGAATTGAATTATCATGATCAGTTCATGGAAATTCAATTCACAATATAATTCCTCTAAGTAAAAAAGAAAACGTAGAACTATTAATCATTCGTTTGCACACAGTTAAATACTTCCAAGTATTGCTATGTATCACTAACAATTCAATTAAACATTAGTAATTTGTTTAATGATCAAACAGTTCTATTTCAAACAATTTGATTTAGTCAAAATCATTTGTTTTCACTCAGTTTAAATGTCAAACAGTTCTATTTGACCCATAGATAGGACCGTATCAGGTGCTACAACTCCGCGTTAAAATGAACCTGGGAGCGATGTCAATGAAGGGGTACTCTGCATTCCTCAAAGCTCCAGCATTACTGGAGCCTCACCATCAGATTGTTTAGTGTCATATCCCGGACACTCGATGGAGGGGGTCTTACCTCTCTGTAAAGATGCAGTTGGTGTACTCTACAGCCTCAGCCGACTGGACTGAAGGAACATTTAAAGAACTTGTCGTATTTACCCGTATTACGAAGGGGTTGTAAGGTGGTTATGATTAGAAATAGAGGATATATAACCACTTTAATGAAATTTTAAGATAACCGTGTTTTATAAAAATACGAAAGCAATGGTTCGTTTTCCCGACGGTGACAACAACTTCTTTGACATTGTCGCTAGAGTCTTGGAGGGAGATATACGAACACCCTTGGTGTAATGGTTATCGTCGTAGGAAATGGACACGGCGACACGAGTTCAAATCCTGGACGAGGCTGATTGCATTTCTCATAGCACTAATAACCATGGGAAATGTATGAATCCAATTATTCTCCCTCTAGCTATGGGTAAATAGTAGGGCAAACTGGGTTCTTCAGCCTTGGTGAGGCAACTAGTCTAGGAGAAGGAAAACTCTGAATTCAAACCTGTTAAATTCCGCTTAAAAATTGACCTTGTGTCATATCTTGCCCGAGCGGAGGGATTGGTAAATATGAATATACAAGCACCCTATATATTTATACTCTGCCTTGGTTACGTTATACGAAAGTCAAATTGATCTAATAAAAGAAAATGGTTTGACATTAGAAAAACAAGAAACATATGGTATCCTGTAGAAACTATAACAGATGCAGATTACACAGATGAATACACTTGTCCATTCCGAATCCCTGCTGCATCACCTGGAGCAAGCAGCAGGTGGCATTGGTCTCTACATGAACGCAAATAAAACAGAACTCGAGTTTTAAACAAAGAGCTACCTCCATTTTTAGTGGCATGCCTCAAAAATAAGTCGACCAGTTCACATACCTCGGCAGCAATATCTCATCTGCTGAAAGCGATATCAAAATACGCATAGCGAGCACAAAGACTGCTACTGGCATGTTATCGATCTCATGGAAATCTGATCTCTGTGATAAAATAAAACGAGATTTCTTCTAAGATGTTGATGTGTCAGTATTACTGCATAGATGCACCACCCGGGCTTTAATGAAACACATTGAGAGAAAATTAGAATTACCCGAAACAGAAGTTGTACGGCCATTTACTTCCCATCTTACTAACCATTATAGTAAAATGAACAAGACACGCTGAACACTGCTGGTGAAGTAAGAACGAACTCATTAGCGAGTTCTTTTACGGACATCTGCACATGGATGTGACAGTATTGGCCGACTAGCAAGGACTTTCATCAGCTCTGTGCTGACACTGGATACTATCTGGAGGATGTGCCAGGAGAGAGAGAGAGAGAGAGAGAGAGAGAGAGAGAGAGAGAGAGAGAGAGAGAGAGAGAGAGAATCAGTGAAGTCCGTGCATTCAGCATGATTTGATGATGATAATGATGCTGTTTTATTCATTACAGGTTATTGCTTTGTTTACACCGTACGTGGCGTGCGGAAGACGGGTTAGGATCCGTTTGGAGATAATTTCGAAAACTTCTGAAAAAAAAATGATTACGGATAAATATTTAATGTTATTGTTGTCATGCAGTGTTCATGATAGACCGCCTTCTCTGAAATTTTCTCATTAGGTTAAGGTACGACGACAAGAAAGTATCAAGAAAAAACTTATTCATTTAGCCAATGCGAAACATCTAGAACTAATGAATATGTTAAACATTTATGATTCAAAAAAGAAAAGAAGAAAAAAAAAAAAAATCACGTGCTGAGACGCGCGACAACAAAGAGTTAAGAGATCACTTTTTCATTTTCTTTCTTTTCACTTTCTTTTCTTTCTTTCTCTCTTTCTTTTCTCTCTCTTTTTTTTAACACCATCACGAGAAACCATCTCCTTTTATTTTCTATCTTGTAGATGTATTTATCTATTTATAGCTTTTACTTTTTGTATTATTGGTCCATTTAGGGTCCTTTCTCCTGTTATTGATCGTTACCTTTGATAGTTCCTTGAACATTCGAGGAAAGGGCCCGTTCATTTGATCTGCACACCTTTTAGTAACTTTTGGGCTGAGTAACCACATCCGATCTTCACTGAATAAATCTCAATTTCCGCAGTAAGTTCCCGATAGTTGAGAGTTTTCTGTTGTAATGTTCATTTAAAATGGATATTTGTAAGATCTTTTAAAAGTTTTTTTTACTATAAAGGGTAGCCCTGCAAGTGAATGTTTTCATTTTCTGGGGAAAATGTAAATACATCATTTTTAGAATATGCAATTTTTGTGTATAAACAAGTTTGATTACGTTCAACATAGATAAGCGGAGGTGAATATTGCAACAGGTGAATTGATTCATTGTGTAATATAGAAAAAAAAGAAAAGAAAAAAAAAAGAAAAGAAAAAAAAAAGAAAGAATACAGAATAAGAAATAAAACAGCTGGAGGTGGGGGGATGAGGGGATCGTCAGTTACTCAATATGTGAGCTGTTTTGGAGATTGAATAGTAAAACTGCGAATTTACACGAGGTTTCACTCTAGTTTCTTAGCGATATGGGAATCAGTGAACTCCGTTCGTTCTTGGGACGATTAAGTAACTAACTAGGCCAGAGCATTAACCTGGTGGCAATGGTTGAGGAGAGGGGGACTCTAATGATCCTATAATTAATACTATAAAATTCCCATAACATTTGTTGATCAGTCTGGTTATTTTGATGAGAGTCCTAGATATTGAATTCTCAGGATATTGAATTTTATTCTAAATCCGAAAGAAAATTTTATCAATGAGAAAGAAATTGCAATGCCTTGAAGATGTATTCCAATTTACTCAAGATTAAGCATTAACAGTTGAAGACAACGCATATGAATCAATACGTACTCATGTCCCCCAAAAAGGAGTGAATCAATTATACTTAAACCGCATATTAACAGACTGTGTATTCTTTTTGGGAGTCTTTACAAATCCCGAACAATGTATTGATATCTCTATTGATTTAAAATCACCCACTATATATCAATGTGTATCTAACATCATCCAGAATATACTAAGGTGTGCCTAACATCGGTTATATACGAGGATCATTAAATAAGTTTCCAGACTTTTTTCGTATGGGCACTTTTATTGATAGTACACACATAGAACAGTTGAAACGCTACTTATGCTAAACTGAATTGTTTAATATAGAACAGTTTTGACATTTAACTGTGTGTAAAGAAAATCTGTTCTTATACTGAACTGAATTAGCTAAATTAGAACTATTTGAATAAACTGAATAGCTTGAAATAGAAATGTTTTTGACAATTAAGCTGTGTACTCATGCTAAACTGAATTGTTTGAAATAGAACTATTTGCATAAAAATGGATTTGGCGTTAAATAACCTACAAAGGTTGATATGCCATAAAACGCAACCAACCAACCAACAGACAGAGATATACGAGGATCATTAAATAAGTTTCCAGACTTTTTATGTATGGGCACTTTTATTGATAGTACACACATGAAACTCTAGTCCCCTTCGAAGTAATCTCCTCTGGCTGCAATGCACTTGTTGTACCGTTCCAACAACTTCTGGAAGTCCTCTTGTGTGAGCGTGTCAATGATCTTCGTCACAGCCTCTTTCATCTCCTCAATTGTCTCATAACGTCAGCCTATGAGCTTAAGGAATAAGCAAAAGTCACAGGGTGCAAGGTCTGGACTATAGGGACGGTGAGGAACTGTCTTGATACCCGTCTTGGTCAAATAGTCTGTGACGAGGATGGAGTTGTGGACTGGTGCATTGTCCTGCTGGAAATGCCACTGACCCGATTTGAAGAGTGCTGGCCTGTTCCCAAGGAATCTCTTCCTGAACTCCCTTAAAACCTCAACATAGTAACCCTAACCTTAACCCTTTGGCCAATCAACTGTGGTCTATTGACTTCCTTACTCCTCCCATACCTCTCATCATCCCTCACAGACTCCCTGGCTTCGTTGAATCTCTTATGCCACTCAAAAACTGATGCTCGATTTTATGCAAGATGGACGAAAAGCAGCCTGAAGCATTCCATACGTTTCTGTAGTATTTTTTCCAAGTTTAAAACAGAATTTTATTGCATATCGTTTTTTTAAATTGTCCTCACGTCCAGATTGCATTTTTTAAATTCACCAGCTGTGACAATCAGGCTTTAGTAGGGTGTAAAATCATAAAAATTGGTTAATCATCTCATAAGATGTATAGCAATAACATACTGAATTTCCAAGAGTCTGCGACTATTTTAAATGCCTATACAAAAAAATCTGGAAACTAATTGAATGCACCTCGTATATACATACATATGTATACATATATATACACGTGTGTCTATATATACATACATATGTATACATATATATATACACATGTGTCTAACATCATCAACAATACATGTGTGTCTATTATCAGTAACTATATATTAATATTCCTAACATCATCATAAGAGATCACTTGAGAAAGATAGACAATGTGCTCATAGTTAATACTCACTGTCTAAAGTTATAACGCAAAACGCATAAACTTCAATTATTCAAATTTGGTTTGAAAAAATCCTCAAATTTTAAACAATCTATTTTGATGTCAAAATAAAACCTGATTTAAGATTTTAGATTGTGTCAATATGTTTTATTGAAGTTACTGAAGTTATTCGATGTATTCGAAAAAAAAAAATGTCGTCTGCAGTTATTTGGTAAAACCAAATAATCACAAATCACAATGTACTTCAATAAGAGATGATAAAATCATCAAAAATAGATCAACATTTATGATTGAATCAATAACACACACATGCAAAAAGTCTTTGAATTTTTTACATTTTAATATAGTGACACTTCTTAATAACAGCCTGCATTCTATTATTCATTGATTTTGTTAATCTTTTTTTTTATTAAGAAGGTTCAATTACGGATGTGGTAGTTTTAATTGCTTCCCATAGGTCTGCTTTGCTGTTATATTGTTTGCCACATTCATTTAATTATAGTTCCACAAATGACCATATATTTTCGATCAGCTTTAGATCAGGACTTGATAGTGGCCATTCCATTATCTTCTCTCCTGTAAATCTTTCATGCTCAAAGAATTCCCAGGTAAGCTTAGATGCATTAGCATACATAAATACACATTTTACGTTAAAACTGCGAAACTGGAACTTGTACAATGAAAAGAAAGTCTTGTCCATAAAAGTCAATTTTCATGTATTTCTTGGCTCAATTTTGCCTCTTCAAAATATCTGATTTAGTGGCTGGTGGTGGCTTGATTTTATATATATATATATATATATATATATATATATATATATATATATATATATATTCACAAAATAATATTCTGTAGCCTTTGTCTTTTTTGGCTCCCTCAATTCCACCCTTTCCAAAGATTTGAGCACTGATCAAAAGTGGTTATTTTACTATAACTTTAGTTTGCGTTCATTTCAATGAAGCAAATTCTTAAAGTTTTTTTCCTTTGTTTCGATCCATGAAAAGCTTCTTTGATATCTCAAAAGTGGACATTCCCTCACTCAGTAATTTTGCTATTTTCTGTTTTTCACCACTCTTCAGTTAGATACATTCTTTTACCGATATTTCAACATATATCAGGAACAAGAAGAAAAAATAGTTTTTATTAGATTTCAGAGATCTTCATCTAATATTAATTTAATCTGCTAACTAACTTCAGTCAGCCCATTTTTATAAATTCCAAATATTTCAAAAACTAACCAATAAAAATGGCAGAAAATTTAGTTAAATATCTTACTAAGGGTGGAAATGGTGTGTTTAAATGTGACAAATATTAGTTCAGAACTTTTTGAGTTATTGAGGTTTATTCCATTTGCATTTCAACTTAAGACAGGCTGTTGGTTGCTTGATTAGTTTTAAGGCATTTCAACCCTTGTTGGGTTATATTATGCTGAAGTCTTTAGTTATATAAGATACAAAGATGTATCTTTACAATCATTTTAAATAACTAAATATTTCATACTTAGTTGCAATACCAACGTTTTAAGAATTAATTTATTAATAAACTTCTCAATAATTCTAAACAGGTAAACACTTCATACTTAGAAACAATCTTAGTGTTTTAAGAATTGTAGTTACACTATAAGATAGGACACTAACTGTTATTGTTATATAACATATGACATGGATTTTCGGTTCGTTCCTGGTGACCCTGTGTGTTTGAAAGGCTGTCACGTTGAGATTAGTAAACAGCAGCGCAATCAGGGCACTCGGGTACAACAGGTGTGTAACCGGAAGGAGATCACATGATGAGAACCATGCAGTCAGATTTAGACAGAGTGCAGAGAATCGGAGTCGAGCGAAGGACACGCAGCCGATCAGAGGCGTCTTTGACGAGGTTTCAAGGGGGTGCAAGCGTTGGCACTCCCTGGCTCCCGGAAGAAGATACAGGAAGAAGAAGTCTTCTCTCTGAGTATATGTCTCTCCACCCATCTCTCACACACCACAGAAACACCAACCCTTTTCGAGAATAAGGTGTGAGAGATATATTTTTATAAAGAAGTGTGTTCGTTCGTTCATTAAAGTTTGTAAATTATGTTTGATTATGTTTCCGCTTGTATTTGTATGTGGGTATACAAGATTATTAGCGGTCTGTGTCAGAGTGGATCTGGGAGTAATGGTAATGAACAGAGTGTCTCTGCACTTCCAGAAACCGTAGAATTAGTTCCACCACCGGATACAGTTTATTGGTTCATTTATTTATTCGTTTAACGGCATATCAATTCCATATGGGTCATTTAACGCTGAAATTTGATTCATTTGCAAATGTTATGATTGTAATCAAATTATATTTTCAATGTTCCACTGATTTAAAAAAAAATGATTACACTTTTAATTTACTAGAATAATTTGTTTGCATAATTCTATATGGTATCAAGTATTCGTATCAAATATCATCAATTTGCTCGCTGTTAAATGGTTTCAAGTCTTCTTATCTAAAGTTAATAATTCTATCTAATAATAAACATTTGTTTGCACACAGTCATCGACTTCCACGTATTGCTTTCAAATACCTGATGATTTTCAATTTGACCCATTAATGAAGCCTTAACAAGTACCACCACTCCGAGTTTGTGTGGAACTGGGAGTAATGGCTACAAAAGATTTCTCTATACTCCCCAGATCTCCAATACTGGAGTCCCACCATCGAATGCATTTAAATGTCATATCCAGGATACCCCTTTTTTTGATGTTTCTTACCTCTCTGCAGAGGATTCAGTCGGCATATACTAAGCCCCGCCGACACCTTATTTCGATGTAGAAGCCACTTCTGTTGACGTAATATAAATAGAATTTTCTTTTCTTTTTTTTTTTTTATTAATGCTTTAAATTATTTTCAGCTTACATATATTGAATATTGACGGCACAGGTTGGCAAGGTTTAGTAATATAATAATAATAAAACAACTTGAAAAGTAGAAATATATTTTTTCTTTTATAAAAAGAGAATGGCGGGAAAAACCCAAAAAATAAACTTGGTCGTCTTTGATCGGGAAACGAGTACAAAAATAGATATCGATCCGGAAGTCTCTATCTACACCCATTTATGCGAAACTGAGGCGGGCATGAGATCTAGCGAAATAGAGAGATGTAGTTAATTGAGCGGCATATGACGAGGGTGGGCGTAGAGGGTGCGATCGGAGGCTGCGGGCGGTATTGGCGGTGGGGGCTTTTTCTGAAAACAATTTTATTCTGGGCTATCTTGATGCTAATCGATACAGGTCGATCTGAAATTAAAGTCTGCACTGAAAGAGTTTGATTTTAGCAAATAGGGAGAGAGAGAGAGAGAGAGAGAGAGAGAGAGAGAGAGAGAGAGAGAGAGAAAGTCCGGTGCTTTTTCCTTTGATGTTGCCGACCGGAGATAGGTGATCGAGATTCGATGAGGGGGAGGAGGAGAAGAAAGAGGAAAAGAGGAGGAGGAGGAGGAGGAGGAGAGATAAAAGATCGAATTATTACATAGAAAGAGTTGAGATGAGTGGTAGATGAGGATATAGTTTATGGACACACACACACACACACACACACACACAAACACACACACACACACACACACAAACACAAACACACAAACACACACACACACACAAACACACACACACACACACACATATATATATTTATGTATATATATATATATGTATATATTTGCTGTATTTGGGGAATTTTAACGGGATACATAGATAATAATTGTTCGAATTAAAAGTATAAATAATGTTCTGAGATAAAATATTTTCAATTTCTGTTTTGAGAATTTGTTGAACTAAAACGACGGAAAAACTTGGTTCAGTTTGATATCAGAGTTTTTGTTTGGTTTGGGTTGTTTATTTAAGGACATATCAACTACTTTGGATTATTCAATGCGAAAAATGTATTTCTTAATAAAGATTTGGTTTAGTTTATTTTTTAACGACATATCAACTGTTATATGTGTGCGTTTCTGAGTGTGTCTGTGTATTCCTCCACACATACACACATACCCTCCCCACAGACAGACTGACAGACAGACAGATATTTGCCCAGTCGGCTCAGGCTGTAGAATACACCGACTGCACCTCTGCAGAGAGATAAGACTCCCCCCCCAACAAGTGTCTTGCTTATGACACTAAACAATCTGATGATGAGGTTCCAGTGATGCTGGAGCTTTGGGGAATGCGGAGTACACCTTTATTACCATCGTTCACAGGTCCACTCTAGCCCGGAATAGTAGCACCTGATAGGGTCATATCTATGGGTTAAATAGAACTAAACCGTGGTTTGAGTTTACAGATTTTTGCATTGAAACTGCGTATTTATGCTGAACTGAATTGTTTAGAATAGAACTGTTTTGACATTTAAACTGCGTACATAATCTAAACTGAATTGGTCGAAATAGAGCTGTTTGACAAAACTGAATTGTTTGAAATAGAAATGTTTTTGACAATTAAACAGTGTATTACATTTAAACTGCGTACTTATGCTAAATTGGATTGTTTGAAATGGAACAGTTGAAACGCTACTTATGCTAAACTGAATTGTTTAATATAGAACTGTTTTGACATTTAACTGTGTGTAAAGAAAATCTGTTCTTATACTGAACTGAATTAGCTAAATTAGAACTATTTGAATAAACTGAATAGCTTGAAATAGAAATGTTTTTGACAATTAAACTGTGTACTCATGCTAAACTGAATTGTTTGAAATAGAACTATTTGCATAAAAATGGATTTGGCGTTAAATAACCTACAAAGGTTGATATGCCATAAAACGCAACCAACCAACCAACAGACAGAGATATACGAGGATCATTAAATAAGTTTCCAGACTTTTTATGTATGGGCACTTTTATTGATAGTACACATATGAAACTCTAGTCCCCTTCGAAGTAATCTCCTCCGGCTGCAATGCATTTGTTGTACCGTTCCAACGGTTCTAAGGTTTGGACTATAGGGCGGTTGAGGAATTGTCTTGATGCCCATCTTGGTCAAGTAGTCTGTGGCAAGGATGGAGATGAGGACTGGTGCATTGTCCTGGTGGAAATGCCACTGACTCGATTTGAAGAGTGCTGGCCTCTCCCGACAGAATCTCTTCCTGAACTCCCTTAAAACCTTAACATAGTATTCCTTGTTTACTGTCTGTTCAGTGGGAACCCAGTGCATGTAGATCATGCCAGTGCTGTCAAAAAAAGGGAGCATCAAAAGTTTATGGGTGGATTTGTTCTGTCTGGCCTTCTTGGGTCTGGGAGAGCCAGCATGCTTTGACTGAGGACTCTGTCTCTTGGTCTCTGGGTCATAGCAGTTGATCCAGCTTTCATCGCATAGCATTTTTTCAAGTTTAAAACAGAATTTTATTGCATATCGTTCTTCTAAAGTGTCAGATTGCATTTTTGAAATTCACCAGCCGTGACAATCAAGCTTTAGTAGGGTGTATTCCAATTCCTGCTATAGCTGTTCATTTAAAGGTGAAATCATAAAAATTGGTCAGTCATCTCATAAGATGTATAGCAATAGCATACTGAGTTTTCAAGAGTCTAAAACAATTTTAAATGCTAGTACAAAAAAAGTCTGGAAACTTATTGAAAGCCCCGCGTATATGTGTGTGTTTTCTGCGCTTAGCAATGAACTGCATCTGATAGAGAGGCTTCAGTTCTGCTCTAGGGAATGTGGAGTGGCATCTTAGTTTCAATTACTCCCAGGTCCCCTCTGACCGGGAGGGGTAGTGCCTGTTAGCATTCCATCTATTGGTTACAATAGTATGCTTGAAAAGGATGTGTACATAGATAGGAATACTTGATGTCATATAATTGTAAATTATTTGTATTAAGAATTGTTACATGAAGCTTTAATTGTTTACAAATTAATATTAAATGTTTATATTTGGGTTGTAATTATTTGTTGGTTGGTGTTTGTTTAAAAAGACCAAACCAAGAATTTTGTAGGATATTTTGAGAAATTTTTTTTTTCTTGTTTACTGGCTGTTATGGCCCTTGAACAGAACACCACGGTTATAGTATAGGTATATATTTACAAGAACAGAGGATGGTTACAAGAACATAGGAAGGTAAGCTCGCTCACATAACCGCGCGGGGTTGAAGTTAGCTTCCGGATTTAGACTGACTTCGTATTGCTGCGTCCTCCGGTATTATGGAGAGTGGTTGTGTCCATGAGTAGGTGATTTCGCCACAACACTGACAAAAGGACATATGTCCAAATCATTGTCCTAAAGATTTTAGAGTTTTGAGCAATTCTGGTTGGGTCTCCAGCCAGCTTAAAGAATGGTACAGTTTTTTTTCATAGAATTAAGAAAAAATTAATTTTTTGGTCTCAAGGAATGGTGTAATTAGACCTTTTCTTTTCAAACGAATTGGTATTTGATACTGTAGCATCAGTTGGCATCATGTGACGGTCACAGGTCGTGACGGTCACAGGTCAAATGAGAATGGTATTTGTCGGTGTGTCACAGACTGATGTCACGCAACAGTTTGAGAAATGGTGGGTTTATATATTGTTGAAGACATTTGGACCTTTATGTTTATATCCGAAGAAGATCCTGTTGAAGGTGGAATTTTTTGATTTTATTAACAGTCGTGACAAGGTGAAAATGTAAAACTGCTTGTATTTTAATTACGTTTTTGAATTTGGTTTTGAAGTTTAAACACACACACACACACACACACACACACGTATATATATATATATATATATATATATATATATATATATATATATATGATGACATTTCCTATCCTACAGACGTATGAGAGTCCAACAGTTCAGTTAAAGTTATCAAATGTTGCACTACCAACACAGGTGATTTGTTTATAGTGATGTAGTTTTGTATAGAACCAGCCACACTTTTGGGGATGAGCTAATAACAGAAGAATGGTGCTTTAATGTGCCTCGGATTCTCCTGAACAATACTTCTCAGGTTTTGAATTCAGAGATTTTCCTTCTCCTAGACCGGTTACCCTACCAAAGCTAGAGAGCCCAATCTACCGGCACCAAAGGAAAGGTGATCCACTGGGAAATGTTCAAGAAACTGAAATTTGACCGTACAACCAAATGGTATATGTACTAACCAGAATCTCTCCTAGAAAATGAGACACGTAATATTCTTTGGGATTTTGATTTGGTATGGTTTTATGGTATATCAACCATTGTAGGTTATATATATATATATATATATATATATATATATATATATATATATATATATATTTAGTATATATGATTTGCAAGCACATTTTGTTAACATTTTAAAATGAACCTAAGCTCATTCTTTTACACATAGTTAAATGGTTCAAAGTATTGCTATCAATCGCTAAAAATTCGTTTGAACTGCAGTTATTTGTTTAGGCACAGTTAAATCATCAGTTCTATTTCTAACAACTCAGTTTAGCATGTCATTTGTTTGGACTCAGTTTAAATGTCAAACAGTTCAATTTAACCTGTAGATATGACCTAGAGTGGTAGCATCTGAGTGATGGCAATGAAAAGGCACTCCGCATTTCCCAAAGCTCCAGGATTACTGCAGCCTTACCATTAGATTATTTAGTGTCATATCCAGGACTCTTTTACGCCTCTGCAGAGATGCATGCAGTTGCTGTATTCTATGGGACTTTAATTCAAATAGATTATATATATATATATATATATATATATATATATATATATATATATATTGTCATCCACAGACAGAATGTTTCGTTGAATCACAACTCTTCGGTGTGGCTAGACCGGCGAGATGCTTCAAGCTGGGATTGAAACACGGCTGACTTTACGTCAGTCGGACATCTTATTCTAGAGGCATCGTCAATTACGTAAGTGAAGGGATTTTTTTACATATTCGTAATCAGATAACCTGGAGTGCTCAATTCTTGAAAAGAGCTATATATATATATATATATATATATATATATATATATATATTGATGTTAGTCTAGCATCATCATGTCAGGTAACAAAACGGATCCATCACAATAAAATTGATCGTCTGTGTTGATAATGTAAATCTCATTATATTATTGTAAGCCGATAGAAAGAATCCTTGGGCAGGAATTCCCCACACTACATTGGATTCCTTTGATTTTCATGACGGATTAACTGTATAAAAATGGATCGTTTGAACTTGAACTATATAGAAGGTTGTCTCGACTTTTCAATGTTGTTATCATCTCGTCAAACAATTCAAAATAACATCATTTTATATATATATATATATATATATATATATATATATATATGTAAAAAGAATTTTTTTCTTTTGTTGGTCCAAAGAGAGAAAAAAAAAAATTTCAAAATTAATAGGTGCACCATGAAATTTGTATTTTTATTTGTCTATTTATCTGTTTATTTTTATTTTTAAGAATAATCTATTTCGTTCTTACATAAGTGTATGTTTCCAGCTCGTTGCTTCCGTCAGAGAACATTTAGTGATTTAGTAGTTTTTTTTTTGCTTGGGTGTGGCTCAAGGCCATATGAATGGAGCACCCAATGAGACTCACGCATGTTACTTCGTTAGTCGAATGTTTTTTCAGGTATTGTATCGGTTTATATAGAGGTCACAGTTTTATATAAGATTTTTCTTCCTCCTCCCTTTCCCTCTCTCAGAGCGTGTCTCTTGATCTGTCATGTGAGTACATTTTCCCAATTAGTCTTTGATATTTTTTATGTCATAAAGTTTTTCCTTGTTTTACACTGGGTCGTTGTGTGTGTGTGAATGTGTGTGTGTATGTGTGTGTGTGTGTGTATGTGTGTGTGTAGTCGATATGTTATAGAGTTTATGGGTCATATTTTTGTTAAAGTGGTTTTGAATTCCACTAACAGAGAAAACTGCAAAAGGAGGAGGGAAAATCAAGAAAAATCCTGAACAAAAAAACTACATGGCTAAGAAGTCTATTCCAAAAAGAGAAAGAGAAAGAAAAAAAAATCACGGACAAAAGAATAATAATCATAAAAAAAAGTACATATACATACACACAACAAACCAAAAACACAGAACAACGACTACAGACATAATCCCGACACAAACAACCACATAAAAAAGAAAAATTGATACCCCAAAATACCATCAAACACATGGAAATTGGCCTAAACACCCAAGAACAACCAACCACCCAGTAAAAAAAAACACTCTCCAGACAAAAAAACGAAAATAAAAAGAGAAAAAAAATCCCCTTATTGTCTATTGCACACAACAAAGTTGGCCAAACTACTACACGTACGAAGAACTCCAGGAAAAACAAGGTAAAACCCATTCTTATACAATAGAAGCCGCCCTATAAACGACAACACAAGAAATCTTTTTTTAGACAATACAAACAAAAATCATTTTTAGGGAATACTAGCAGACACCATTTTTAAACGACATAAACGGGAAGAAAAAAAAAAGTATAAAAAACGAAATTAACGTTAAACCCCAAATATTAAATTTATCCACATATAAATTGAATAAAGACCAAATAAACTTATTCAAACTAGGTCTTTAATTTCTCCCCACTCCAAAAAGGAACAAGACTTCCAAGAATTTGAAAGAAAATTTAAGCTAATAGAAAAATTCAAAAATAAAAAAAAGATACAGGCAACTCCCTAGTAAAGAATAAGACCAAATTCTTCCAAGACAAAAACAACAATTGTGAATTAAAGACATTCTTCGAGAAACGATGGAATTTCAACCTAAAAGAAAAAAACAACAAAAAATAACCTCTTGTTACATAGCCAGATATACATACGGAAGTGTGAAATAGACATCATCATCATATCGTGCTGGTAGCACGGATATCCCTGACCCTCTCTCGCCACTTTTCCCTATCGTTCATCGCCTCTGGCAGGTCTTCTGGACTACATCCCGTATCCTCACATAGTTGCTTAATGTATATTCGTGCTGATCGTCCTGCTTTTGCTCGGCCATGTGTGGGGGTCCATAAGAGTATATCACTTATGAGTTCGTCCCTGCTTCTCCAGCAGTGTCCTGCGTGTCTGGTTCGTCTAACTTGAATAGTTTTCGTGATAGGAGGCAGGTGGCCGTACAGTTGGTGTCTTGTGGGGTGTTGCCGTCAGGACTTGTTCAAGAATGCTCACAGCATTCTTGTGTAATTGCCGCCTAGCTTCTTCTCCAGCCGTTTTGTTAGAGTCCATGTAGTGCATCCATATAGCAGTATCGATACGACCGCTGCCTGGAAGAAACTGCGTTTCATTTTATCGGTTAGGTCTGATTTCCATATAATCGATAGCCTATTGATAGCTGTCCATGCTTTCGTTAACCTCGTGTCGATGTCCTTTTCGGTTGATGAGACGCTGCTTCCTTGGTAAGTGAATTTGTCTACTAGTTTAAGAAGGGTTCCGTCTAGAGTGGAGATGTCACCCGTTTGATTATAGCACATATATTCCGTTTTGCGTGCATTGACATAGAGGCCTATGCCTGCAGCTGCTTGTTCCAAACTATGCAGTAGTGTTTCGGCTTGGTTGGGTGTATTTGCCTGTATCGCTATGTCATCGGCGTAGTCGGCGTCGGTAATTGTTTTTGCGGGGTACCTTCTGCTTCTTTTCTTTGTCAGCTCGAAGCCGTTCCCTCTGATTTTATCAATCGATGTTCTAAGTATGTAGTCTAGACAAATGATAAAGAGGTATGGGGTTAGCGTGTCCCCTTGTAGTACTCCTGCTACAATGTCGAAGTATTCTGTGTCTCCATCTGGTGATCGTACTTTTACTTTGATGTTTCTATAGAGAATCGTTATTGCTGCTATGGTTTCTTTAAGTAGGCCGTATGCTAGTAGGATTTGTTCCATCTTTCCTCTGTGAATGGAATCGAAGGCCTTGGTAAAGTCGACAAATAGTAATGTCGCTTGTAGGTTTTTTGCCCGTACACCTTCAAGGATTCTACAGATGGTTAATATTTGTGAGGTCGTGGATCTATTTCTTCGGAAGCCATTTTGGTTTTTTCTGAGGATGTTGTCGATTTTGGGTTCTATGCGGTTTCATTGTAGGGCATTGTAGATTTTGGCTGCTATGGATGTGTTATACCTCGGTAGTTTTTGGCTAATCCGAGGTCACCCTTTTTAGGGAAGGGGAGTATGCATCCCTTCATCCATCTATCTATCGGATTTTGATTATATACTGCGTTGCAGTGTCGGAGCAGTATGTCGTCGAATTGTCTGGTCTTCCATACTTCTGGGGGAATCTCGTCTAGCCCTGCAGCTTTCTTATTTTTAATTTTTCTGAGAACCGAGTCGAGTTCTTGTGTGAACGGTCCTAGTTTAATGTCCAATTGCTTACTAGGGAATCCGAAATACACGACATTCACGAAATTGGTTCAGGTACGAAACTTTATTACCTTTGAGTTAAAAATTATTCGACATGAGGAGAGAGAGAGAGAGAGAGAGAGAGAGAGAGAGAGAGAGAGAATCTTTCTATGCTGACTGCTTTTACGTCGTCAGCTCTCAACTCAACCAACGCGCGGTGCCCGTAGCGCACAAAGTCGTCTGGCCTCGCCCAGCTCTGAATCTCAACTCTCTCGTTCGGAGATAGGAACTCAACTAACTGCTTTTTCTCAAATCTCAGCCCACGCTTCCGGTACGTGACGTCATTCACATCCCCTGGTCCCAATTCCTATCCGGGATTTTTATTTTGACATCTCTGAATGACACATCCTCTCCGCGTGCACGTGAGCACCTGCGTTAATGTTGCACCTAACTAACACATGCGCTAAGCGAAAGGTTCTCATCCTAACTAAACCGAAAGGCAAGATATACAAAACGAAATCCCTCTGCGATTGTATTACACTCTCACAAAAACAAAAACAAGCCTTAAAAATATACAGAAAAATGAAGACATAATTATAAAAGAAACAGACAAGGAAAGTGTCGTAGTCGTTTTCGATAAAACGTACTACAAAACAAAGATCAAAAAATATTTAAAGATGAAACCAACTAAAAACGAATCGATACAAACATGGACAATAATAGAATTGAAAAATTCACAAAATTCTGCCAAATACGGTATAAAATCACTAACTAAACTAGAAAAAGACTTCTTAACAAATTATGTCCCCAAAAGTAGCAATTTCTACGGACTACCAAAAATTCACAAGTCCGAATAAATAAAAAAAAGCTGTAGAAACACAAAAATTTGAATATATAGAAATCCCAAACCCCAGTGATCTAAAATTTAGACCCATAATAGCAGGCCCCTCGTGCCCGACTAACAGACTTAGCAAACAAATAGACATTTTACTACAACCTTTCCTAAATAAAATAAAAAGCTATATCAGCGACAACATAGATCTTTTAAACTCCTTACTACAAAAAATTAATCCCGACACACTCATTGTCATATTTGACGTCAGAAACATATATAGCAATACCCTCCCTCTATGAATTAGGAAAACAAGCTATCTCATTTTAGATAGATAAATACCCAGACACATTACACCCTAGAGTTAAGAAAAGAGTTCTGATAGAGGGTATAGAAATAATCCTTAATAATAACTCTTTCCACCTCAATAACATTAATTACATCCGGACCCTAGGAACAGCAATGGAAACTAAAATGGCACAAACATACGTCACCCTAACCTTAGCATATTTAGAAGAAGATCTACATGAAATTATATGTAAAAACTACGGCAATAACATAAAAGAAGAATTTACTAAGTCAAGGAAAAGATGTTTTGATGATTGTTTCATATTCTGGCAATTTATTTCAAAGCCTGCACCCCAAAATAAATTTTACAATGGAACACTGCTCAAAAGAACAACAATTTTTAGACATCCTCATAAAAAAACGAAAATGGCTGAATTATCATAGGTATCTACCACAAACCCACAGACACCCAACAATATCTCCCCTTCAATAGTCAATACCCCCAAAACTGCATCAAATACATCCATTACACTCTAGTACATACAATTTACACCATAATCACTAATAAAAACCTCAGAAAAACTCACCTTAAAGAACTACACACAACCCTACACCAGAAAGGCTACCCCAAAACACTAATAAATAAGGGATTCAATTCATCAGAAAAGATACCACAAAAAGAACTACGAAACCCGAAAAAACAACTACGAAAAACCCCTAGCATACGTTGCAAGCTACAACAAAACAACCCAGAACTATTCGCAGAAATAATAAAAAAATCTAGAACTCAAAAACAATGAAAAAATCAAGGAAATGCTTGACACAACAAAAATCATTAAAAGTTAGAAACAACCCAAAAATCTCTTAAAAATACTTCTATATTCGTGGGAACTACAACACAAGTAGTTACCAAAGACAAAAATAAACGATGTGGTGTATGTGATATAATCATATAAATCTTATACCTTTGAAAACCCCAAAACAAAATTCATAATAAATAGATATTTAAGCTGCAATGTAGTCTACATAATCGAATATAACAAATGTAAAGAAGTATACATAGTATCAACGCCAAGCCTCCAATACCAGAATATCACTCTATAAAAGCAATATTAAAATACCAGAAAATAGAAAATTAAATGTTCCTAAAC
>CAUZXS010006005.1:0-17500 GCA_963585895.1 Sepioteuthis lessoniana
CTGTCACAGCTGGTGAATTTCCAAATTGCACTCTGGACATGGGGACAGTTTAGATGATCAATATGCAATAAAATCTGTTTTACACTTGAAGAAAATGTCACAGAAACGTATGGAATGCTTCAAACTCCTTTTCGACCATCTTGCATTAATCGAGCATCAGTTTTTGAGTGACATAAGAAATTCAATGAAGGCAGGGAGTCTGTGAGGGATGACGAGAGGTGTGGGAGGAGTAAGGAAGTCTATACACAACAGTTGATTGGCCAAAGTGTTTGGAATAGGGTTACTATGTTGAGGTTTTAAGGGAGTTCAGGAAGAGATTCCGTCAGAAGAGGCCAGCACTCTTCAAATCGGGTCAGTGGCATTTCCACAACTCCATCCTTGTCACAGACTATTTGAGCAAGATGGGCATCAAGGCCGTTCCTCAGTCTCCCTATAGTCCAGATCTTGCTCTCTGTGACTTTTGGTTATTCCCTAAGCTCAGAGGCTGTCGTTATGAGACAATTGAGGAGATGAAAGAGACTGTGACGAAGGTCATCGGTATGCTCACACAAGAGGACTTCCATGGGTCCTTCCAGAAGTTGTTGTAACGGCATTACAAGTGCATTTTAGGTGGAGGAGATTACTTCAAAGGGGACTAGAGTTTCGGGTGTGTGCTATCAATAAAAGTGCACCTCATATGTATGCATGTATATATATATATATATATATATATATGTGTGTGTGTATATATATGTGTGTGTGTGTATATATATATATATACACATGTATATATTTATTTATATATATATATATATATATATATGTGTATATGTAAAGAAAGAAGCAGAAGGTACCCCTTAAAAACAATTGCAGACTCTGTCTATGATAATGCATTTCTGGTAAATCCACCCGCCCAGGCAGAAATCCTGCTACATACATATGTGTGATTTTTGGTGGAGGAAAATGGTACTTACGTTACTTCAGGTGTGGCATGGTGTCGTTTGATTTTTTAAAAAAAATTTTGTCTGTTAGTGGAATATTTTAGATGGGTTATGTGTGTATGGTTCAAAGTGTAAGAGACGGTGTTTGTTCTCGTACCTACATTTTGAAAGGATTTCAGATTTTTATTTGGTTTTTGTGTTTTCTGATGGGTAGGTTATGATGGCTAATTTCCTGTGGAGGCAAAGTAGGCTTTTTTTTTCATATTTTCTTGTAGGCAGGTGCTAGTTTTAGTATCTCCTTGGTGATAGTTGGAGAGATGTTTGTCTTTTAGGTGCCATATATACGAGGATAGGGAGGTATGGATGAGTAATTCCTGTTTGTGAAAGAAACATTACATCGGTGCTATGGAGGGTATCATAAAACAGAGAATTTCCAATCATAAACTTTCTTTCTGTAATCAACTGCACCTTCACCTTTCGTACAACAAATGTCTTTGGTTGCTTCTGCAGCTTTATGGTCCAGCTTAAACTTCTAAAGCATCAATTCCTGAATTAGACTACAATTCACGTTCATCTGTGTAGCTTTCAAATCACACACAGTATCAAGCAAGGTTCAACGTGCCAGTGCACCAAGTACCACAATACTACCTACCACAGCTTCAGTCATGTGATATAAATAAAGTTCGCGGCCTTAGTCGAGGGTGACCTGAAGGTTCCCTTTTCAATAGTTATTACACCGAGGTGTAGGGGAGGGCACTACTCCAGTCCCTGTATTGCTCCATTTTAATTGAACCCTGGCCTACCAGACCAATGGCCAATACTCTACTCATTTGGCCAATACTCATCCTAGCAATATCAATTATTTACTTTTGTTTTATTTCTTGTTTGTTTTTATTTCTAATTATATAAATATTAGATTGAGTCCTCATCGCATAGTCATTGAAGTGCTCAAAATAGGTGAGTTTGAACTTCAGTTGTACTGTTATATTCACTTTTGGACTAATACTCTTCAGAAAGTCATGAACCCTCTTTATCCCCCCCTCCAGCTATGGTTGATATGCGATTAAAGTAAGCAAAAGCAATTTATGATATTGATTATTTAATATTGTTTCATTTCTTTTTATTACTTATTATATCAATTAATAATATTGATTTTTACTATTATTTTATCTATTTTCTTTTTTCTTTTTTTAAATTTCCAGCAAAGAAAGGAATTCTTCGAGACAAACGTGAATTTTGGGGCGTGCTGGAAGTCATTGAGAAATTCACTCCTGAAGCTGCTGAGATTACGACCAGTGTGAGAGACATGCCAAACATCAAGTAAGTGATGTTGAATAAAGTGAATAAATGGAAAAGAAAACGTGTGGCTTTTTATAATCAAAAATTGGATCTCTTAAGTTTGAACCCTAATTTCTAGATTACCTTTACTTTTATCTTTTAGAGCCAGTCTGAATAAATAATTTCATTATGGTTACTAAGCTTAGCTTAGATTTGGCACAAGGCTTAGAAGTATGGGGCTTCTATCAAGAACAATTCTCTGCTAGTTTTGCTTGTTAACCATTGCGCCATTGAGGAGATCTTATAGTGTTGTGGCTAATATGCTAGACTGCGAAATTATAGTAAGCAAGTTCAATTTCCAATTGCACTATTACATTCACTTTAAGACTAATATCCTTGGGAAAGGCAGTGAACCCCTTTATCCACCCCCGCCTCCCCAGATATGAGTTAAATAGTACCACTACTGTTTTACAAGGATTGTTTCGGCATTCAAATAACCCTAGGCTGACTGGGATTGTAGAATACACTGACTGCATCTTTGCAGAGAGGTAAGACCCCCCTCAGTGAGTGTCCTGGATATGACATTAAATCATTTAATGATGTGGCTCCAGTAAGCCTGGAAATTTGGGGAATGCGGAATGCACTTTAATAGCCATCACTCCTGGGTCCACTGGCCTGCTGTAGTAGCACATGATTGGGTCCTATCTTTGGGTCGAATAGAACTGTTTAACATTTGAAACTGAGTGCAAGCAAATGATTTATGCTAAATTAAATCATTTGAAATAGAACTATTTGATCATTTAACTGTGTGTAAACAAAAGACTGATGTTTAATTGAATTGTTAGGGATACATTGTAATACTTGGTGCCATTTAACTTGGTTGACTTATGCTAAATTGAATTGTTAAAAATAGAACTGTTTGATCATCTGTGTGTAAACAAATGACTGATTTTTAATTGAATTGTTCGTGATACATAGCAATATTTGGAACCATTTAACTTTGTTGACTTATGCTAAATTGAATTGTTAGAAATAGAACTGTATGATAATGTGTGTGTAAACAAATAACTGATGTTTAATTGAATTGTTAGGGATACATTGTAATACTTGGAACCATTTAACTTGGTTGACATGCTAAATTGCATTGCTTGAAATAGAACGAAACCAAACCAATTAAATAACCCATGAAGGTTGATATGCCATTAAACAAAGAAACCAAACCACTGCACCATTCAAGGTACTCTGAACATTTACTGAGCTTAGCTTAACACCAGGCCAGAAGTATGTGGGACCCAGTGAGATTCAAACTCCTTTTCAATGGTCTGCTTGCCTAGCTACCATTACCACTTGCCTACATTCACTTGCACCACACGACTGAGAGATTGAACTGTGGGAAGTATTTCTGTCATATTATATATATATATATATATATACACACACACAAAAAAAACTATGGTAAGACAATAGCTAAATGGAGCTACCATTACCACTTGCCTTCATTTAGTTGCATCACATAGGTAAGATATTGAACAGTTGGCGGTATTTCTGCTACACTCTGTAGGATGAATGTAATTCCTTATTTTGCTGCATATTAATTCTATCAAAGACATTAAATCATGGATTTTTTTAAATTCTTTTAAATCTTTTTATTTTCTAATGATAAATTCTGTTTATTTCCAGAACACCGTTGGGCAGAGCACGAGCATGGCTTCGCTTGGCTTTGATGCAGAAAACATTGGCAGATTATTTCAAATTGATTATAGAAAAGAAAGACGATATACTTTGGTGAGTCAACTACTCAAATTATTAGGATTTTATTTTCTTTTTCATAAGGGAATATTTAATAACCCTGAATGGTTGTATTGAATCCTGACCACTGACAATCCCTTTCTTTCTGATTTTCAATACATTCCTATTGTAAAATTATTAGCTGTGGATTTGAATCATACAGATATAACCTTATTCTAATCAGTAATGTTTGCTTTAATTCCTGACCACTGACAATCCCTTTCTTTCTGATTTTCAATACATTTCTATCATAAAAACATTAGCAATGCATTTACATAATATATAATAGCCTTATTCTATCAATAATATATGCATTGATTTATGACTACTGACAAACCTCTATTCTGTCAGTTCATTTCTATAAAAAATCATGAGAAATGCGTTTACATTATACATATAACAATCCTATTTTATCAGAGATGCCTCGATTAATTCCTGGTCACAGATGGTCCCTTCCTGATTTTCTGTTCATTTCAATTATAAAATTATTAGCAATGCATTGTCATAATGAGCTGGTTAAATTTAGCGACCTACATCAAGGTGTAGGGCAGGGCACTACTCCATTCTCTGGATTTACCCTTACCTTTTGTAATGCCGAGTGTTAAGCAAGGCAGCATCAAGTACCACTTTTTAAGTCTTTGGTATGACTCGACCTGGGATTGAACCACAATCTCACAGCCCATTGGCGAACACTCTACTCATTAGGCCAATAGTGCGGCCTTACTAAATGTTAGTAAAGTTAACGACCTTAGTCAAGGGTGACCGACTCATTGGCCTTGTGGGTAGAGTGTTCGCCAATAGCCTGGGAGACCAAGGTTCAATCCCGGGTCAAGTCATACCAAAGACTTAAAAAATGGTACTTGATACCTCCTTGCTTAACACTCAGCATTATAAGGTACGTATCAAGGGTTAAGTGGAGCAATCCAGGGGAAGAAGTAGTACCCTCCACTACATCTTGGTGTCGTAGCTATTGAAAAGGGAGCCTTCGGATTGCCCTCGACTACGGTCACCAACTTTACTTACTTATTGTCATGATATATATATAATACCCTTATTCTATCAGTCATGCTTGCAAAAATAAAACGACAAAGTCACTTATTCTTTCTTCTCGCTTTCTCTCTATTTCTTTATGTGTCTTTGTTTTTCTTTATACCTTTCCTCTTTTTTTTCCCCTTATATTCTTCTCTTTCTCTCTATCCTAGTCTCTGTATCTCTCCTCTATCTTACTCTCAGTCTATCTTTCCCTAAAAAAAAAAATATAAAATACAATGTCTCTAACCAAAAATAAAAAACCATAAGATGTATAACAGGTGTACTTATTTTTAACTGTTAAATATTTTTTTTTTTAAATTTGGTTTAAGAGTTTCAATGTCCTAAAGTTTTGTCATGAATAATACTAAACAAATTATTATTATTATTATTCCTTATGAGTTTTTCCCACCAGCATTAGGTGATGATCTTTTACTGGAAGCTGAGTGACAACAAGTTTCCTAAAGTCTCCAGGACTTTTATCAGTATTCTGACTGATTTCAATGAAGCTGTAGTTTGGATGGGTTCTACTCATCTTCCAATCTCCAACTCTTCCAGTCTCTTTATCAAGCCTTTAAGGATCATTCCAAGTGCACTGATTATAATTGGTATCACTGTCACCGTCATGTTCCATAATTGTTTTAGTTCTCTAGCAAGGTCTAAGTAATTGTCTCTCTTTTTTTTTTTTTTCTTTGATTTTCACTCTGGTCCACTGGAACAGCAAAGTCCACTATTTGGCATGTTCTTTTCCTTTTTTTTTTTTTTTTTTTTTTTTTGTTTTGTTAACTATTACTAAGTCTTATCTTCTGGCTAGGATTAAGTAATCAGCATGTCTTTCAAAATTCCAGAGAATTTTATGCATCTCATTCACCAGGATTATTACTATTATTGCTGTTGACAAATTTTTATAGTCAAGTAAAAATGTCCAATTTAAAAGAATGGTTGTAGTGGCAGGTTGAAAATATGAATAAATTAATAATTACAAATGAATCAAATTTTAGAATTAAATAACCCATAAGATGTTGATATGCTATTAAATAAACCAAACCTTTACAAATGAATGAAATTTCAGTATTAAATAACCCATTAGGAGTTGATATACCATTAAGCAAATAAACCAAATCAACTCACTGGCAGTACTCAATACTGGACCATCAGTATTTGCTTTACTATGTTTTTGTTGTTTTTTTTCATTTTGGTGGACAGAGTCCAAGGGAGATAACTAATCTAATCCGGAAAGGTTAGATAAAGTTATTTAGTGAGCTTAACTTAGTTGTGGTACTCGGCCGGAAGTATTAGGCACTCAGTGATAATCAAACTCATAAACAATGATCTACTAATCTAGCAAGCTAACAATTATCCCCACGGGTTACCCAAGACTAGATAGATATGAATAATTAAGTCTCATCTGAAGCTTATTGTCTTCAGCATGTGCTTTAACTAGCACGCAATTTATCACTAAAATAAAATAATTAACTAAAATAATTAATTAGCATCCTTTATTATATTACACTTTTTTCAAAGTCATGGGTGGGGGGATGGCCATGGTGTAATGGCTAAAGTGTTGGAGTGTGCTCTCAAGGTAAGCAAGTTTGAACTTACTCTCAGACTAATGAACCTTCTTATCCTCCCAGCTATGCTGTTCTTCTACAAAGATGGTTTTGGCATTAAATAACCTACAAAAGCTGATATGCCATTAAAGAACAAAACCAAATCAAAGGCATGAACCCTCTTATCCCTCCAGCTATAGGTTAAATAGTATCACTGCTGTTCTTTTACGAGGATGGTTTTAGCATTTAATAACCTTCAAAAGTTGATATGCCATCAAACAACAAAACCAAATCAAAAGCATGAACCCTCTTATCCCTCCAGCTATAAGTTAAATAGTATCACTGCTGTTCTTTTACGAGGATGGTTTTGGCATTAAATAACCTATAAAAGTTGATATGCCATCAAACAATGAAACCAAATCAAAGGCATGAACCCTCTTATCCCTCCAGCTATAGGTTAAATAGTATCCCTGCTGTTCTTTTACAAGGATGGTTTTGGCATTAAATAGCCTACAAAAGTTGATATGCCATCAAACAACAAAACTAAATCAAAGGCATGAACCCTCTTATCCCCCCTGCTATGGGTTAAGTAGTATTCACTGCTTTTCTTCTACAAGGATAGCTTTGGCATTAAATAACCCTCCAAGTTTGATATACCATTAAACCAAACCAAGATAACAATTTAATGAAATTGTGATTACAAAATTAATAATGATAATTTTAAACAAATTTCTGAAACTAGAAAATTTGATGATTTCAATTAAAAAATCCAAATATCCTTTTGGCTTTTTCAGCTAATACTCCTCAAAATAATATTAGTGAATAAAGAATGATACAAAATGCTGAGACTCAGAGAAACTACATTATAAGCAAACAGACTGGATTTTTAAGCTTTGGTAAGGCAACCAGTCTAGGAGAAGGAAAACTCTGAATTCAAACTAGTTGTATTTGATTTAAAATTTCTCTTTGTGTTGCATCGTACTCATGGTGGAGGGATAAATACAAAAATGTTAAGAAAACTTTTTACAAACTTGGATATTTTTTTTATTAGTGTAACTTTTTTCTCTCCAATTAGTCTCTGTCTCTCCTCTACTTTAAAAAAAATTAATCTCTCTCTCTCTCTTTCTCTCTCTCTCTTTCTCTCTCTCTTTCTCTCTCTTTCCCATTTTTTAAAATTAGTCTCACACTCACCTTTTATCTCTCCCTTTTTTTAAATTAGTTTCTCTCTTTTTCCCCTATTTGAATTACTCTCTCTCTCTCTCTCCCTTTTTTAAATTAATCTCTCTCTCTCACTCTCTCTCTCTCTCTCTCTCTCGAATTAGTATTTCTTTCTCTTTTTGAATTAGTTTCTCTGTCTTTTTTTAAATTAGTCTCTTTCTCTCTCCTTTTTTTGAATTATTCTAATTTTAAGATTACTCTCTCTCTCTCTCTCACACTTTTTAGATTAGTCTCTCCCTCTCTCTCTCACTTTTTAGATTACTCTCTCTCTCTCTCACTTTTTAGATTAGTCTCTCTCTCACACTTTTTAGATCAGTCTCTCTCTTTTTTAGATTAATCTCTCCCTCTCTCTCTCTCTTTTTAGATTAGTCTCTCCCCCCTCTCTCTCTCTCTCACTTTTTAGATTACTCTCTCTCTCTCTTTTTAGATTAGTCTCTCTCTCTCTCTCACTTTTTAGATTACTCTCTCTCTCTCTCACTTTTTAGATTACTCTCTCTCTCTCTCTCTTTTTAGATTACTCTCTCTCTCTCTTTCACTTTTTAGATTACTCTCTCTCTCTCACTTTTTAGATAAGTCTCTCTCTCTCTCTCTTTTTAGATCAGTCTCTCTCTTTTTTTAGATTAGTCTCTCCCTCTCTCTCTCACTTTTTAGATTAGTCTCTCTCTCTCTTTTTTAGATTAGTCTCTCTTTCTCTATTCTTTTCTAAAGAGGAGTCCTTGTACTGTGATGGCTAAAGTGTTGAACTGCAGCCACAAAGTGTGTTCAACCTCCAGTCACGCTACTATGTTCAATTTCAAACTAATACCCTTGAAAAAGGTATGAACCCCTTTATCCCCACACCTATCAGTTAAATAGTATCACTTTTACAAGGATAGCTCTGGCATTAAATAACCCACAAATGTTGATATGTCATTAAACAAAGAAAGTAAACCCTTTTTAAAGGGATCTCTCTCTCTCTCTCTCCCTTTTTAAAATAGTCCCTCTTAATGCCTTTTTAAAAAATAGTCTCCCTCTCCTTTTTTTTAAAAAATTAGTCTCAGCAGGGAGTCTCCATGGCGTAGTGGCTAATGTGCTGGACTGCAACTTTGTAGTAAGCAAGTTCAAACTCCAGTCAAACTATTATGCTTATTTTCAGATTAATACCTTTGAGAAAGGTATGGACACCCTTATCCTCCAGCTATTGTCCTTCTACAAGGATAGCTTTGCCTTTAAATAACCTACGAAGGTTGATATGCCATTGAACAAAGAAATCAAACCAAATTAATCTCACTCTCTTTGTTGTTGTTTTTTTATTATTCTCTCTCTCTCTCTCCTCTCTTTTTCTCTAATTAGTCTTTTTTTCTTTTTTTTTTAATGCTACCATTTTTGATTTAAACAATTTTTTTTAGTGAATTCTACGAACGGGGTGCTATTATGATGGAGGATGAAGGAATGGTAATAGCTGGACTCTTGGTTGGCCTTAATGTGATTGATTGCAACTTGTGTATCAAAGAAGAAGATCTTGACCAGCCTGTGAGTACAAAAGTCTTTTTAACTCTATTTTTCCAAATCCCTTTCCTCCATTCCCATTTTAATTCAGGCAGCACAGAATTACCAACCAACCAAGAGGATTATTTCTTGATGAACCTTAAATATAAAGGGAGAAAAATAAAAGCATTTATACTAAATCTGCCCTGTTGGCTAATCTAGAATAAATTGATTATATCCTCTGCAGAGGAGTAAGACACACACCCCCGCGCCAAAAAAATGGGTGTGGTACTAAACTCCATATGATGGTGAGGCTCCACTTTTAAGATCTAGGGAGTGTGGAGTAACCATTTTTTGTCATTACTCCCAGATCCAGCCTGACTTGGATTGGTAGTGACTGTTAGGGCCCTATGTATGGGTGAAAGAGATCTGTTTGCACATTATTTGTATTAGATAGAAATTACTGATGTCATATAACTGTGTGCAAATAAACTTTTAAAAGATATACAAAAAAAATATAGATGTCTCAAAATAGATGCAACCCATTAATATGATAAGGATTTATTACTGAGACAAGCGCAGTTGCAGTACGTCCTATTGAAAATTCATCCTTTGAGTTGGAGACATCAAATC
This sequence comes from Sepioteuthis lessoniana, assembly GCA_963585895.1. Lineage (NCBI taxonomy): Eukaryota > Metazoa > Mollusca > Cephalopoda > Myopsida > Loliginidae > Sepioteuthis > Sepioteuthis lessoniana. The sequence continues at coordinate 9,884 of CAUZXS010006005.1, forward strand.
AATATTTTTTTTAATTATTATATCAGTTTCCAGGACATACAATCTTTTTTTGAATTTCTTATCTCAGTAATAAATCAATTATCATATTAATGGGTTGCATCAATTTTGAGACAGTTTTGAATGATTTTGTCTCCAAATAAGTAGAGACACAAAATATTTTTCCTCTCTTGTCCAAGGCATCGTGATCAATGATTAATATTTGTTATTGTATAGTATTTTCAAATCTGAAACGAAAAAGAACACAACATTATTATTCGTAGAGTTATTAGCAGTCACATGGGTCCCATGTATATTGAGACACCTATTTATTTATACATATGCTGAGTGGGCAGAAATGATAGGGCAGTCACATGGGTCCCATGTATATTGAGACACCTATTTATTTATACATATGCTGAGTGGGCAGAAATGATAGGGCAGTCACATGGGTCCCATGTATATTGAGACACCTATTTATTTATACATATGCTGTGTGGGCAGAAATGATAGGGCAGTCACATGGGTCCCATGTATATTGAGACACCTATTTATTTATACATATGCTGTGTGGGCAGAAATGATAGGGCAGTCACATGGGTCCCATGTATATTGAGACACCTATTTATTTATACATATGCTGAGTGGGCAGAAATGATAGGGCAGTCACATGGGTCCCATGTATATTGAGACACCTATTTATTTATACATATGCTGAGTGGGCAGAAATGATAGGGCAGTCACATGGGTCCCATGTATATTGAGACACCTATTTATTTATACATATGCTGTGTGGGCAGAAATGATAGGGCAGTCACATGGGTCCCATGTATATTGAGACACCTATTTATTTATACATATGCTGTGTGGGCAGAAATGATAGGGCAGTCACATGGGTCCCATGTATATTGAGACACCTATTTATTTATACATATGTTGTGTGGGCAGAAATGATAGGGCAGTCACATGGGTCCCATGTATATTGAGACACCTATTTATTTATACATATGCTGAGTGGGCATAAAGGATAGGGCAGTCACATGGGTCCCAAGTATATTGAGACACCTATTTATTTATACATATGCTGAGTGGGCATAAAGGATAGGGCAGTCACATGGGTCCCAAGTATATTGAGACACCTATTTATTTATACATATGCTGAGTGGGTAGAAATGATAGGGCAGTCAAATGGGTCCCATGTATTTTGAGACACCCTGTAAAGGTACCACCTTGAGACATAAAATAACCCCAAATGTGTTGGTATGCCGTTAAAATCAATTTATACTAAATGTATCTTTCTAAATATCTGAGATAAGGAATTATTATTATTTATATTATTTATATGTCTCAGATAATTATCCTCATCTTACTCAAAATATTTCGGACACTATTCTCTGGCCTTTTTTTTTTTTTTTTGGTGTCTTTTTTTGTATTTGTTAATTGTAAGAGAATTTTGAACTCAACCCTTTATTCCTTGCACACTGTAAACTTTTCTCATTCTGCTGCCTCTAATTTGGAATATCCTCCTGTATCAAGATACAGCAGATAAAATATAACAACCAAGTTAGTTGGGGCCATAAAATACTCCAACTGCATCTCTACAGAGGGTTAAGACCCTCACCCCCAATGAGTGTCCAGGATATGACATTAAAGTAAGGCTCCAGTCCTTAATTGAGGAATGTGGAGTACCCCTTTGATTGCCATTACTCTCAGGTCCACTCTGACCCAGAGTGGTACTATTTACCAACCCCTCCGCTCGGGCAGGATATGACACAAGGTCAATTTTTAAGCGGAGTTTAACAGGTTTGAATTCAGAGTTTTCCTTCTCCTAGACTAGTTGCCTAACCAAGGCTGAAGAACCTAGTCTGTCCTACTATTTACCCATAGCTGGAGGGAGAATAATTGGATTCATACCTTTCCCAAGGGTATTAGTGCTATGTGAAATGCAATAAGTTTCGTCCAGGATTTGAACTCGTGACCCAGAGTGGTAGTATCTGTTAGGGTCCCATCTATGAGTCGAATAAAATTGACACTTTAACTAGGTATAAACAAATGACTTAGGTTGAATTGTTAGTGATTGATAGCAATACTTGAAATCATTTAACTGTGTGCAAACAAATGATTAATATCAGAATTATTAGTGTTAGATAACAGTACTTGAAACCATTTAACTGTGTGCAAACAAATGACTGATGTTAAATTGAATTGTTAGAATTAAATAGCAATACTTGAAACCATTTAATTGTGAGGGAACAAAATGATTTATCCTAAATAGAACTATTTGTGTTAGATAGGAATACTTGAAATCATTTCACTGTTTACAAACAATTGAGTAATATCAAATGAAATTATTGTTCGATAACAATACTTGAAACCATTTAATTGTGTGCAAAGAAATGAACCCTGGTTTGTTTAAAAATGTTGCCTACAAATTATTTGTTTAGAAATGATATATTTCATATATATATAAATAAGATTTAGCATTAAATAACCTACAAGGGTTGATATGCCATAAAATACAACCAACCAACCAAAATATAAATATAACAACAAAGATGTGAACAGTAGTCCGTGACATGTAAATAATTTACTGACATTTTAAAAATGAAACAAAAAAATATTTGTCTTTCCAGATGGGTGTCATAGATTTTAGTTTATACTTGAGGGATAACAAAGTGCCAATGGAAACACCTGACTCGGAAAGGTAAGTTGCAGATTTCTCTGTCTTTTATATATATATATATATATATATATATAATCAATTACTTGTGATCAGTATTAATTTAGGACATGAATTTCCCAGCCTCATTCGAAGACTTTCCTGGGTATAGCTTTACTTACAAACATTTTGATTCAGTTCATTTTAAAATATTTAAGTCCTGGCGGCAACACTCTACAAGGCACCAACTATTCGGCCAACTGGCTCCCGTTACGAAAACTATACAAGTTAGACGAACCAGATACACAGGACACTGCTGGAGAAGCAAGGACGAACTCATCAGTGATTTACTCCTATGGACCCCCGCATATGGCCAAGAAAAAGCAGGACAACCAGCTCGAACATACATACAGCAGCTATGTGAGGATACGGGATGTAGCCCTGAAGACCTGCCAGAAGCGATGAATGATAGGGAGAAGTGGCGAGAGAGGGTCAGGGATATCCAAGCTAGTGGCACGACATGATGATGATCATGAGACTGTAAACCAAGTCCAAAATAATTCAAAGAAACATCTCATAAAACATGTCAGCAATAAGAAATGCAGAGTAGATCGAAACAACTTTAGTATAAACCTCCTTACGCCCCAAATATAGGTTAAATAAAACTCTACTGTCTTTCTTGAAAGAGGATTTGGGCATTAAACAAACCATGAACTTGATATTTCATTAAAAAAGACACCGAAATCGAACAGAAACAACTGATTTATATATATAGTAATTTACGAAGCTCTTTGCTTCGATGTGGCACAAGGCCGAATGAATGGGGCACCCAATGAGACTCAAACTCACTCGTGTAGGTATGCTAGTCAAGCTTGCTAACCATTACACCCTCAAAGGTGCCCCTGATTTTTATATATATATATATATATATATAAATTTTATTGTATTTGTTTAGAGGGCTATTGCAATATAAAATAATTATTCAAGTCTAATTAATTTCGAAGTAAAAACTTCATCATCCGAGACATTTTTTTAATATGAAGTCGGTGTTGGATCTCCTTGTCAGTTGATTGCCGATAAGGTTTCTTCCTCTGTTGCACCCTGTTATAATGCGGCTATGGTTCAAACCATCTTGACAACTCGAGCTGCATTTCGCTCTAAGGATGTGCTCCCTCACTTCCAACAAAGCAATTTAATTTATAAATTTCAATGTTGCTGTAATGCTACATATATAGGACACACTTCCCAACGCCTTGAGGTTAAACAGAGATATTTGTAACCACACAACCTCTGGGCATTTAAAATTGCTCAATTCTACCATATATGAGCATTTGAATGCCTTAAATAGTTGTGTGGTTAATTACAGCAAAGAGTGTTTTGTGGTCTTGCATAGAGCTAGGACTAAACAACATCTTATTGTCCTAGAGGCCATGTATATTTTATTTAATAGGCCTTCTCTATGCAAACAAAACCCTAAACACTCTTTAAATTTATTAGGAGATATCTCGTGCTTGACATAGGGTGGTTTAAATTTTTTTTTTCTCTCCTCCCCTTTGTCTTGCTATCATTTTTCATTTTGATCCTCCGTCTTACTTAATCTTATTTACATTGTTTTAAATGACTTCTGAAGGCTGTTGCTTCACAAATCTCAAATGAAAGGGGCCGTTGAGATTTCAATAAAATTTCTTCTATTTGTATATGTCTCTGGGTATTTGTCTTTTCAAATTTGCATGTACCAACAATATATATATATATATATATATATATATATATATATATATAAAATTAACTTAAATCGCGAGTCGGAAATCTCCTACTAAAGTTCCACCTTAACGGATCATCAGGAAGTCTAAAATCGGTTTTAGACTTCCTGATGATCCATTAAGGTGAAACTTTAGTAGGAGATTTCCGACTCGCGATTTAAGTTAATTTTATAATTGGCTCCACTCGTGTTGAGCACTCTTGTAATTTGTAGCATTGCAGTGTTGACGGAGGGTTTTAGTTTTCTTTTGACCAACTGACTGCATATCTCTTGATTTTTTTCAAGGGGTGTGACGGGGTAGGCCTTTTCTTGCTTTTTGTCCTATAATATTTTTTCTTTTTTCCCCCGGGCGGTGATTCGAAATATCTTATCTCTTGTTCCTGGCGTTTTTTTTTCTTTTTTTCTGGTAACTGTGAATGCTGGTAGATATTAGATTAGGAAATATATATATAGGACTTTAATACTGAAACTCTAAGATTGTTTTATTTCAAGTGCAATGATTCCTCATACAAGCATTTTCAAACAGAACTGTGTAAATATTTTGAAATGCTAAAAAGATACTAATATTGTTTTATTTATCATATCAGAATGTGTGGTGGTGTTAAATATTTTAGAGAGATATTTTAGTAACAGAAATTTCTTAAATTTTCAAATTTGTGTTTATATGAAGTCAATTTGATTCAGTTTTAGTATTGTATTTGATGTATATGACGATGTTGATAAAGTTTAAGAATTTTATAAGATATTTTAAAAACTGAAAGCTGTTTCAGCATCTTCAGTGTTTCAAAACCGTTCTGGTTGAAATTGCTTGATATTGAAGACCAAAACGCTACTCAGGAAATAAAACAATTTAAAACCCAACTTCAAGCTTTCAACTGCTATTTCTTAGCATCTTGTTGGATATTATATTCAATACAATTAGCTTGTGTGTAAGTGAATATATGAGTGTCATTCAATAGATAAGACTACTTTGTCTGCTGGGGCTGTGGAATATGCTAACTGCATCTCTGCTGAGAGGCAAGATTCCTCCAATGAGTGTCTTGGATATGACACTAAACTATCTGATAGTGAGGCTCCAGTCCTGGAGCTTTGAGGAATGTAGAGTACTCCTTCATTGCCATTACTACTGTTGTATAGCCGTAATACAAATATAAGCGGAAATGTAATCAACCATTATTTACGAACTTCAATGAACGAATGAACACACTTCTTTATAAAAATATATCTCTCACACTTTATTCTCAAAAGGCTTGATGTTTCTGTGGTGTGTGTGAGATGGGTGGAGAGACATATACTCAGAGAGAGGACTTCTTCTTCCAGGAGCCAGGGGCTGCCAACACTTGCATCCCCTTGCAAGCTCATCAGAGACGCCTCCGATCGGCTGCGTGTCCCTTGCTCAACTGTGATTCGCTGCACTCTGTCTAAATCTGACCACGTGGTTCTCGTCACGTGATCTCCTTCCGGTTACACACCTGTTGTACCCGAGTTCCTGGATCATGCTGCTCTTTACTAATCACAATGTGACAGCTTGTCAAAGCACACGGGGTCACCAGGAACGCACCGAAAACCATATCATATGTTATATAGCACTATCTGGTGCACTCTGACCTTGATTGATAGTAGCTGTTAGGGTCTCATCTTTGAGTCAGATAGAACTATTTAATCATTTATTGTTCTTAAAACAATTTAACTGTATGCAAACAAATGATTAATATTAAGTTAGATTGGAGGAATACTTGATAAATAGAATTGCTAATGTTAAATAGCAATGTTTGAAAACATTTTACTGTATTCAAGTAAATGAGTTTTGGCTTGTTTGAATATAATGTTACCTACAAATTATTCACTTACAAATCATATAAACAGGATTTGGCTTTAAATAACCATCAAGGGTTTATATGCCATTGAACCAAATAACCTAACCCCAATAGATAAGAGGATTTTTTTTTTAAAAAAGCAAAATAACTTCTTTTTTTTTCCATATATGTACACTCAGCATTGTTTGGAATTTGCTTATAGGAAAAAGTTTTAATCTCACAAAAATATTTGTTTTGAGGCTATTTAAAATGGCAGCAAATCAGAGTTTCTGGCTCTCATTGAATTTTGAGGAGCTTAGAAGTGCAAACCATGTGAAATTTAAAGAAGAATGTGTGATGTGTACAGAGAAACATGTTCGAGTCAAAAAATCTTTTGAAATGGGCTTAATATGGGTTTGCCACTATGAACTTGTGTAGAAAAGACAGTCTATGGCGTGGAAACACACTGACTATCCAGTCAAGAAAATGTTCCGAGTACAGCTGTCAATAAAGTAGGTCATGCTGACAGTCATCTGAGGCATGAAAGCACCCATCAGTATTGATTCCCTTGATAAATGTGCAACTGTAAACAGTGCTTCCTAGTGGCAACTTCTTAGTCTAAATTCACCTTTTTTATTGAATGACTTGTGTGTGTGTGTGTGTGTGTGTATATATATATATATATATATATATATATATATATATATATAGTTTCTATATGCAAAAGCTCTATCATTGATATTGAGCACTATTTAACAATACTGCAACATTTGGTCCTCCATTAACTCACCAAGTGAGCTAGTAAGAACCATAAACCTCTTTATATGTGTGTGTGTGTGTGTATATATATATGTGTACATATAAATTATATAATGTATGTATAATATGCATATATTTATTCATATTTATCTATTTATCAATTTATATTTTTTCAGTGCTGAAGGAAAATCAAAAATGGCCACAATATTAGACCAGAAAAACTACTTGGAAGAACTGAATCGGCATTTAAAGTAAGTGTTTCCTTCTGTAATCTCCAAAATTTCTCAATTGCTCTTGAAAATTTTAAGCTTTAATTATGGGAATTGGTTGTGATGATGTCTACTTGGCTAATTGACACTAAATATTATCCCATGTCAATTATGAGAGTTGTTGCTTATAAAATGACCCAATCAAACTTTTTATATTTTATAATAACTGAAGGATCAGAAAATGTGAGAATGCATTATGAAGACTCTCATCTAAATACCTGCCCCAGAAAGAAAGAAAAAAAAACGTCAAGTGAAGGAAATTTCTACTTTCCTTGTTTTTGATTACTGTAATCTTTTACCCTTATCTGCTTGGAATGTGTTCCAAGACACCTAAAACCACAGATAACAGTTTCTTTTTTTTTTTTTTTAATAAATGCATTGATTATTTCTGAAAAA
>CAUZXS010006005.1:22500-47500 GCA_963585895.1 Sepioteuthis lessoniana
TTAACACTTTCTTCTCTTGCATGGTTGGTTGGTTGGTTTGAGCAGTCATGTGATTATAATGACCAATCAATGAAAGCTTATCTCAGTATCCCCCTTCCTCTGTTTCTACTCTGGTCCAATGTCTGCCATGTTGGTTACAAGACTATTACTGTCGTTTGCAGCTTACAAAGCAAGATATTGACACCGAGAGAGAGACGTATCAAACATCCCGTGCAGGCCTGGACAGTTTATTTGCCGAGGCCAAAAAACGACTGGAAGATGAAACTCAGACTAGGCTAGTGAGTATTTCTCTCGGTCTTTCATGCATGATGTTTAAAAAGTTGTGGAAGTGAGCATATTCCTCAGTTGATTTCTACTTATGTTATTAAAAGGTTGTGGGGTATCACCTGATTTCTACTTATTTTCTATTATGTCTCTTGGGGCATCTCCCCTTTTTACAAGCTTCTTACTTCAATCTTTAAAGAAAGAAAAAACAAACTTTGTACAGAACATATAAGCAATATCTAAATATATATATGTCAAATTCTGTTCAGTATGGTTTTTGAAAATGCCCTCTTAAATTCTTTTTCATACCATTATTTTGAAAAACATCTAATTTCGTCATATCTTTTTGTTTTTTGTTTTTTTTTATTACCCTATTGCTGTTTTCGATCTGATTAGGCAATTTGTTCTGAAGATATTTTATTCTATTAGCAAAAAAAAAAAAAAAATCCAATTGGTTTGTAGATTTGGTTTTTGAAATTTGCCTTGACAGTAAATTTCCAGTTTGAGGACAAATATTGAAAAAATGTCTAGCTTATTTAGAAATTCCGTTAATTATTTAGTAAGTTCCAATTAGATCCCTTCTCGTTCTTATTTCAAGTAAAATAGTTAATCCTAATTTCTCCAATCTCTTCTTGTAACTGAAATCTTTTATTCTTTTTATTATTTTTGTCACTCTTCTTTGTAGACCCTCCAATCTCAATAATCGACCTTAGTTGTGGTTGACCCGAAGGCTCCTCTTTCAATAGGTACTACACTGTGGTGTAGAGGAGGGTGCCACTCCATTTCCAGTATTGCTCCGCTTTACCCTTGATCCTTACCTTATAATGCTAAATGTTAAGTAAGGTAGCATCAAATACTATTTTTTGAGTTTTTGATATGACTTGACCTGGGATTGAACCCTGGTCTCCCAGACCATTGGCAAACACTCTACTCATTAGGCCAATGGCCTACTACACTCCAATTTCCATGTCTCAACATTACAGCCCAGATCTGAGTATAATATTCAATATGAAGTCTTATTAAGATTTTATGTAATTTTGAAACACCATTTACCTCTCTTGAAATGAAATTTCTAACCATCCAGCCAATCATTCCAATTGCCCTCAATACAATAGACAAAATATGATGGTCAGCTTTAAACCCCAAGATTGCATTTCTTGTTTCCTTTTTTTATTAAAAGAAAACATTTTTTTTAATTATAAAAGTTGAGTTCCATTTGTTTTAAGAATTGTTACAGTTACATTTTAGATTTTGGGTGTACATTAAAAGCAGAATTGTATCTTTATCTGTTTGTATAGCACTTAGGAGTATGTGCAAAAAATCTAAAGGCAACACTTTTGTTAATAGATTTCTCCAAGGCATTTGATTTTATATAGAAAGGAAAAATAGAGTAAATATTTCTGACTTATTGTCTCTCTAAAGAAACCATTACCACTATAATGATGTGCTATAAAAACATGAAAGCGATGGTTCGCTTTCTTAATGGAAACACTGACTCATTTGATATTATCACTGGAGTCTTTCAAAGAGATGCATCAGTACCATATCTATGTATAATCTGCCTAGATTACATACTATAAATGTCAATCAATAGAATGAAAGAAAATGGTCTTGGACTAAAAAAGGCAAGCAACAGATATCCCATAGAAACCATTACAGATGTAGACTATGCAGATGATCTAGCACTTCTCATAGCAAGAAGCATTGGCCGCTATGTGAACTCAGTTCATGTGTTTTAAACTAGATAGAGCCATCTCCTCATAAAATTGTAAGCTTCTAAAATAGATAGACCTATTCACATACAATGGTAGCAATATCTCATCTACAGAAAACAATGTCAACATATGCAGAAGAAAGGCATGGACTGCTATTGACAACTAATTGATCATATTGAAATATGATCTGTCCTATGGGAATTCTTCTGATCAGTAGCCCTATCGGTACTACTGTATGGATGCACCACTCGAACTGTAATGAAATGCTTGGGGGGAAAAAAACTAAATGCGAATGACCCAAGAATGCTGTGTGCTGTTTTAAACAAACTCTAGAAGCAACACTCCACAAAATAGCAGCTATATGGCCACTTACCTCGCATCTCACAAACCATTCAAGTAAGATGCACAAAACATGCTGGGTACTGCTAGAGAAGCAGAGATAAACTCATAAGCAATGGTCTCTTGTGAACTACTACACATGGACACACCACTGCTGGTTAACCAGCAAAGACTTGCATATCTCAACACTAATCTTGAGGACCTACCCAGAGAGATAGTTGATAGGGACAATGGTGAGAGAGAATCGAGGGAATCAATGCTATCAACATGACTCGAGGATGAAGAGTAGGTGTTAGATTTGTATACTGTATGGCATATACAGGTAACAAGCAATTACCTTTAAGATAGTTTGGCACCCCTCCCCTGCTTGTTGGCAATGAGTTCTATTTTGGAGCTCTATTAAAGCTCTTAACATTTCTTTCTCAGCCAACTATGAGCGATGGGAAATATTTTTTTTGAGATTTAACCTGGATCCAATTATGGCAGACTGAAGCCACCACTAAGCTTGAGGTTGTATAGCAAACTGTTTTTTCTCTGCAAAGCCCAGGTTTCTATGATAGTCTGTAAAGTGCTTCCAACAAACGAAGTTGAAAGTTGGCTCATACACGGGTAAGGTCTGTAAAATGACTGTTCTTATAGGACTTGGCACAGTCCAAGCATGCCAATAGATGTTGAGGTGTGGCAGAGTCTGCGTTCTGATTGGTTGAGCTAGAAGATAGTATTTAACTATGTGACCTAATAACAGAAGCTGTTTGATTCTGATTTCAAGTCTCTGGGTAATGCAACCAATAAATCACCCCCTCACCGCAAATTACCCCCACCATTGTTGATCGCATGCATATTTGTATAGATTTTCTTCCTGTGATCGTCCTGTAAAGTGACACAGGCGAAAAAAGAATGCTTTTTTGGATGAATCTGCTGCTAAAGGCAAGTTTCAAATTCAGAACTTATAAAGAGTAATTAAAAACGTATATGAAATGAAATGATATTTGACAAAATTAATTAGAATTAATTCCATGACACAGATTGAGATTATCAGCAGTATTTTTTATGTGGTTTGGTTTAGTTTAGTTTGATGGCATATCAACTATTGTAGGTTATTTAATGCCAAAACCATTTCTATACATATAAATAGTTCTATTTCAAACAATACAGTTTAGCATAAATACACAATTTAAATGTCAAAAAGATTTCTATTTCAAGCTGTTAAGTTTAGTCAACAAAGTTAAATGTCTCCAAGTATTGCTATATATAATTAACAATTCAATTAAACATCAGTCATTTATTTACACATAGTTAAATGTAAAAACAGTTTTATTTCAAACGATTCAGTTTAGCATAAGCATACAGTTTAGTTCTATTCAACCCATAGATAGGATCCTATCAGGTACTACCACTTCCGTAGAGTGGGCCTGGGAGTGATGGCAATAAAGGGATACTCCGCATTCCCCAAAGCTCCAGTATTATTGAAGCTTCGCCATCAGATTATTTTGTGTCAAATTAGGACATTCATTGGAGGAGTCTTACCCCCCTGCAGAGATACAGTTGGTGTATTCTGCAGTCCCATCCAAGTGGGCCAGTGTTTCATGTGTCGTGATACAAACTTGTAATAAATCTGCTTTAGACTGTTTTGATAAATTTTTTTAGAATCAAGCCCAAAATATGAGAGATAGATTAAACCTTTTTGTTTTTTATATATTTTAAACAACCACTGAAATGTGTTTGTTATTTCCATTTTATTCCTTAATCAAAATTGCATAAAGATAGGCAAGACCAGTCTTAAGCAATTTAACAACAACTGGTTTGAAAGTGCTTCTGTCCCTAGACTGCTAGGGCTGTAGAATACACCAACTGCATCTCTGCTGAGACCCCCCTCCCCACATGAATGTCCTTATTATGACATTAAACAATCTCATTGAGGCTCCAGTCCTAGAGCTTTGGGGAATGGGAAGTACCCCTTCATTGCCCTTACTCCCAGGTCCACTCTGACCAGGAGTGGTAGCATCTGATAGGGTCCTATCAATGGGTCAAATAGAATTGTTTGACATTTAGACTGTAAGCAAAAAAATGCTAAATTGAATTGTTAGAAATAGAACTGTTTTTACATTTAACTGTGTGTAAACAAACGATTGATGTTTAATTGAATTGGTAGTGATACATAGCAATACTTGGAACTATTTAACTTTCTTGACTTATGCTAAATTGAATTGTAAGAAATATAACTGATCATTTAACTGTGTGTATCAACAAAATGTGTTTACAAATCATATATTTAATATATGTGTAAAAACAGGATTTGGCATTAAATAACCAACAATGGTTGATATGCCATAAAACAAAACCAAACCAAACCAAACCACAATAATTGGTGACAGCAGAATGATTATTAGTCAGTTTTCTATCCTGATCTGTCTAAGTCTTTGTTGTTTATATTACAAGTGTGACGAATCACTGACCAAGTTTGTATTGTAAAGTGTCACATGCACTCCCTGACCGAGATGAACTTAAAGAGACATTGTCATCAATAAAGACAGTTTTATTCTTGGGTTCATTTTGCTTCTCTTTTTTTTTTCCTTTGTGAAGCTGACCCATGGCTTGTGTATTTTTGAGTGGCCAATACATCTTTTTGGAAACAAACACAACAGGGTGGGGAGAGATATTGGCTAGCCGATAAAACTGGGCAGACTGGAATAATAACTGCTACACTAGTATGAATGTCGCTATATCACAAAAAAAATCACAGCCGTTTTTTTTTTATTGTTGATTGGTTGTTTTTATGGCATATCAACCCTTGTAGGTTATTAATACCAAATCCTGTTTATAAGTAAAAGTAAGTAAAGTTGGCGACCGTAGTTGAGGGTGACCCAAAGGCTCCGTTTTTGATAGCTACTACACCAAGATGTACGGGAGGGCACTACTCCTTTCCCAGGATTGACCTACTTTACCCTTGATCTGAACCTTATAATGCTGTGTGTTAAGCAAGGAGGAATCAAGTACCATTTTTTGAGTCTTTGGCATGACTAGACCTTGGATTGAACCCAGGTCTCCTAGGCCATTGGCAAAACTCTAACCATTATACCAATGTCCGATAAATCCTGTTTATAAATATAAATATATATGATTTGGTTTGGTTGGGTTGGGTTTTTTGGCATATCAACCCTTGTAGGTTATTTAATGCCAAATCCTGTTTATGCATATGTATTAAATGTATAGGATTTGTAAATTATTAGTTTGTTGGCAACATTTTTAGATGTGCCAGAACTCCTTTCTTTTTGCACCCAGTTAAATGGTTTCATATATTGCTATCTAACACCAATAGTTTATTTGCACACAGTTAACTGGTTCTAAGATTTGCTTTGTCATATGAATCATTCAATTCAACATCAGTCATTTCTTTGCATACAGTTAAATGGTTTCAGTTTTAGAAAATATTTCTGTTTGACTGATAAATGGGACCCTAACAGGTCAGAGTCAACTTGAGAGTAATGGCAATGAAGGGGTATTCCACATTCCCCAAAGCTCCAGAACTGGAGCCATATCATCATCATTAGAGAGTGGTGGGGACGTCTTATCCCTCCGCAGGGATGCAGTCAGCGTATTCTACAGCCTCTGCCAACTCAAATGGCTTGGGGTGGTGTTTTTTGTTTTTTTTGACAGACAGTAATTTATATATTACAAGTTGGAATTTCCTTCATATATAAATGTTTCCTCGTGATTCTCATTTTGAAGATATTTTTTCCTCTAAAATAATTCAGTTCAGTCAGCTGGTGCTGTAGAACATGCCAATTACATCTCTGCTGAGGGGTAACTCTCACCAAGTGTCCGTGATACAACACCAAACCATCTGCTTGTGAGACTTCAGTCTTGGAGCTTTGAGAATATAGAATTCTCCTCCATTGTCATTACTTCCAGCTCCACTCTGACTTAGAGTGGTAGTACTTGTTAAGGTGCCGTCTATGAGTCCAATAAAACTGATTATATTTGAAACCACTTCTGTGTGCAAATAGAACTATTTAGTGTTAAATAGCATTACTGGAAACCATTGGAGGTGCCCGTGGTGTAATGGTTATCGTCGTAGGAAATGGAAACAGTGACATGAGTTCAAATCCTGGACGAAACTGATTGCATTTCACATAGCACTAATACCCTTGGGAAAGGTATGAATCCAATTATTCTCCCTCTAGCTATGGGTAAATAGTAGGACAGACTAGGTTCTTCAGCCTTGGTGAGGCAACTAGTCTAGGAGAAGGAAAACTCTAAATCTAAACCTGTTAAACTCCGCTTAAAAATTGACCTTGTGTCATATCCTGCCCGAGCGGAGGGGTTGGTAAATATGATTACTGGAAACCATTTGTGTGCAAAGAATAAATAGCAATAATTGAAACCATTTGTGTGCATACAAATGAGCTCTGGCTCATTGAAAAAATGTCACCAACAAACTATTTCTTTAAAAAATAATATATGTATAAATAAGATTGGGTATTGAATAACTTACAAAGGTTGATACACCATGAAATACAGCCAACTATCTTAAATGATTTTCTTGTCTGAATTCATAGACAAAGGAGGCAGCATTTTGGTTTAAAATCTTCCATTTTTATGCTTTTCTTTTCATCTTTAAAATTGAATATGTTATGTTAAAAAATGTCAAATAAAAGGTAGAAAATGGAAGAAGTCTTAGTTTTTATTTTAAACAGATGAACAGTTGTTAACAAATGGATCTGTATGACTCGATTGAACCCTGGTCACCAATGGTCCGGGAGACTGGGTTTCAATCCCAAGTCAAGTCATACCAAAGACTCAAAAAATGGTACTTGATGCAACCTTGCTTAGCACTCAGCGCTATAAGGTAAAGATAAAGGGTAAAGTGGAGCAATCCAGGGAATGGAGTAGCACCCTCCCCTACACATCGGTATGGTAGCTATTGAAAAAGGAGCCTTTGGGTCACCCTTGACTAAGATCACCAACTTCACTTTACTAGATGGATCCAATAAATTAATTTTATCATGTACTTGTGAAAAAAAAGATTTTCTAAATTCTGTTATAAAAACATATCTGATGTTTTGCATTTTTAATCATTTTATTTGGTTTTGGTAATATCCACACAAGAAAAGAAAATACTAAGGTACAGGGTGTGAGTTCAAGTCTTGTTAGAAGCTATTTCTTCAAATTTGATTTTGTGTGGTTTATTTAAAAAATTGTAGAGCAAATCAACTTATAAATTTTTGTGTGATAAAAAGCAACAATAAAAATAATATAGAGTCAAAACTAGCTATAAAAAAATAGTAATAGCAAAGTCAGTCGACAACCTTGTTTTTACTAAGTTTTTTTTCCAAGACACTTGAGTGTCTTAAAATAAAATTAGTAGTAAGATGAATTGTTATGATGAAGAGGATTGAGATAAAAAGTAGCAATAATAAGATGAAGTCAAACTAGCAATATTATAGTTTTAAAAACTGACCAGAATATGAAGAGAATAAGTATCATTTTTAATTCCTTAAAATCATTTTAAAGTTAACTTTTTATTGAAAGTGACTATCAGAAACTGTTTATTTTCTTCTTTTTTCTTTTCTTTTCTTTTTTTTCTTTCAAATCTTTATTTTCTATAAAAATTAGTTGATAAATGACAAATGAGATGAAAATGCATAAAAATAAATAAAATGTTTTGGCAACTGAAAAGTTATGTCTGAATAATAAAAAAAAAAAAAAAGAAGCTAGGTCAGTTAATTCATGGTTACCTCCCCTTGTCTGATTCTATTTCCAAGATGGTGTTTTCTATCAAAGATGACTATTCGCTTTTTTTTTTTTTTCTTTTTAGGATGTTGAGCGTGAACTTGAGCTACAGATTAGCATGAAAACTGAAATGGAGATGGCACTACGCTTGCTTGAGAAAGATATTCATGAGAAACAAGACAATATTATCTCAATACGCAAGCAACTTGAAGACATAAAGAAACTCAATCTTGAAATGTATAACAAACTTCAGGTAAGAGATCCCAAAACCAACTAAGAATCTTTTTGTGAATCCAACACGTCTCCCTTTCTTCAACCAGGAATTGTTGCTCTGTTTTTGAAATAAAGAACTACTGTTTCAGCTTCGTAGTATTAAGAGCTGCGGATATGATAGCTTTTTGTTTTTAAGATCTTTTGATTATCAATTATTTATCTAATAACTTTTGATTTATAATGTATAGGAACATATCTATAATGTATAGGAACATATTTATAATGTATAGGAACATATTAATCAGGATTGTAATTTAGTAAAGTAATAGAAAAAGAACCATTTATTTCCCATTTTATGCATACAGGAAGACGTAAATGCAATTATGTATCTTTCTAGAAACACCCTTCCTTTTTATAGGAGACTCCACATGGCATAGTGGCTAATGTGCAGGACTGCTACATTGTTGTAAACGAGTTAAAACTCCAGTCACATTGTTATATTCACTTTCAGACGAATAATCTTGGGAAAGTTATGATTCCCTTTATCCTCCCAGCTATGGGTTAAATTGTACCTTTGCTGTTCTTCTACAAGGATGAATTTGGCATTAAATAACCTATGAAGGTTGATGTGCCATTAAACAAAGAAACTAAACCAAAACTCTCATTTATAAAATGTGATTCAATATACATGTTTTATTGCAGTCTTAGACTGTATCATTCTAGAATTATATATTTAAAATAATAGAAATGAAAAAAAATTCTTACATAAAAAAGTGCTCAATGCTGTTATGACAGAGCTGGTATAAAATCTAAAAAATTTTACAATTATGGTCCCTATAAGTCTGTTTCTTTAAGTTTTATGTAGTTTACATAATCTTCCGATGAAAATGTGAGAAAAGTGGCTACTAAGAAACCCAACGAAAGTAACACATGAACCAATCACCAGAATTATTAGTAAGCAATTAGACATTAAACTAGGACTGTTTACTCTTGAAGAAGTCAACTCAGTACTTAAAAAAATTAAAAATAGAGAAGCCACAGGGCTTAATGAAATTCCTCCAGAAGTATGGAAGACCAGACAGTTCGACGACATACTGCTCTGACATTGTAACGCAGTTTATAATCAAAATCCGATAGATGGATGAAGAGATGCATCCTCCCTTTTCCTAAAAAGGGTGACCTCAGATTAGCCAAGAGCTACCAAGGTATAATAACACTTACATCCATAGCAGCCAAAATATACAATGCCCTACTACGAAACAGCATAGAACCCAAAATTGACAACATTCTTAGGAAAAACCAAAATGGCTTCCGAAGAAATAGATCCACAACCACACAAATATTGACTATCCGTAGAATCCTTGAAGGTGTACAGGCAAAAAACCTACAGGCGACAATACTATTTGTCGACTTTATCAAGGCCTTTGATTCCATTCACAGAGGGAAAATAGAACAAATCCTACTCGCATACAACATACCAAAAGTGACCGTCACAGCACTAACGATTCTCTATAGAAACACTAAAGTGAAAGTACGTTCTCCGGATGGAGATACAGACTACTTTGACATTGTAGCAGGAGTACTGGCGGCACAATTTGATGATGGTGATAGTGTAAGATATTGTTATGTGATAAGATGTTAATACATGTGACCTTCACACACACCAAAAAAAAATGTATATATAAATTAGAGCAATCTAAATTGAGAAAATTAAATCACAGGTTTAGTCTGGGTTGGATGGTAGATGACACAGGAGAAATTTGTTTCCAGCATGTTTTAGGATGCATAATTTTTTTTCTCGTTACAATCTGTAGTTATTGTCATGTCCTTTTTAAACTTTGGCTTTTTTCTCAATATCTAATTTTATTATGGGTGGTTGATCTGTTATGTCTTTAATTTGCTATATATGTTTGGATAATGTTATACTCTTGGCATATCTTCTTTTTGTAAAGGTTAGGTTATATATATATATATATATATATATATACACACACACACACACACACACACACACAGGCAGGTGTCCATGTGGTGTAACGATTACAGTACTAGACTGCGTAATCGTAGTACGCAAGCTCAAACTCCAGTCGGCACTATTACATTCACTTTCGTATTAATACCCTTAGGAATGGTATGAACCCCCTTATCCTCCCAGCTATGAGTTAAAAAGTACCTCTATTGTTCTTCTACAAGGATGGCTTTTGCATTGAATAACCTACTGAGGTTGATATGCCATTAAATAAAGAAATCGAAACGCACACAAGGGATGTTCAAAAAGTTCTAAGCTTCACCCAGATTTTAGATTTCTCATACAGTTCTTACCTTTGTATAATTCTCACTTGTGCTTAAATTAAAACAGAAATCAAAATTAGTTTTTCCAGGTTTATAAGAGGTGGTAGTGTATTACCACAACAAAAATCTTCAGCTATGATTCTTCTTTCTAGATGAGGCTTAAAACCTTTTGAACAGCGATCATATATATATATATATATATATATATATATATATATATATGTATGTATATTTAGGCAGCATTTCTTCGTTAATGCAAATTTCATTAAACATAATAGACATTTTATGCCTACATATTTTCTTCTGGATCCGTTCGAATTCCCGTATTACTTTTATCGTATTCGGGGGGAATTGATTTAGGTATTGTCCATAGTTGTATGTATCCCTAGTACTTTCTGCCCGACTTTGGGCCATCATCAGGGGAGAATCTATTACAAAAGCGATGTAACTTTTGTTTTAGCAAATTACTACTGTGTAAGGACGTCTTTGCCGTTGGAGATTATGGTGTTTGCTTTTAAATGTAATTCTGTAAATAGTGCCAGTAGCTAAAGACATTTAAGTACGTTAGCACTGGTTTGAAAATTAATTCTATTAAGTGCTGGTTGCAGGTTTCTAATATATAGTGCTTCGAGAATCTGAAGTTTTTGTTTATTATTTTGATGTTCGAGTATTGTTGTGTTGTCAGTGAGAATATATATATATATATATATATATATATATATAATGCAGACATGTATTGAATTGTTTATCTGACAAGCTTGGGACTTCTGGAATTTTTTTAAATGACCCTCATATATATATATATATATATATATATATATATATATATATATATATATATTGGAGGTGCCCATGGTGTAATAGTTATTGTCATAGGAAATGGACACGACGACATGAATTCAAATCCTGGACAAGACTGATTGTATTTCACATAGCACTAATACCCTTGGGAAAGGTATGACTCCAATTATTCTCCCTCCAGTTATGGGGCAGACTTGGTTCTTCAGCCTCACGAGTTCAAATCCTGGACGAGACTGATTGCATTTCACATAGCACTAATACCGTTGGGAAAGGTATGAATCCAATTATTCTCCCTCCAGTTATGGGGCAGACTTGGTTCTTCAGCCTCACGAGTTCAAATCCTGGACGAGACTGATTGCATTTCACATAGCACTAATACCCTTGGGAAAGGTATGAATCCCATTAGTCTCCACAACAGGGCTCTATCAGAAACACAAATTATCTAATTATTTATTGCATCATTACACAAATATTTTAAGTATATTAATTTGTACCTGTACCAATTAAATAAAATCATATTTCCTTTTTTGATTTAATTTTTATCCTATATATTAGATGTAAGTATATTACTTTGTGCTTGTACTTATTAAATAAGATATTTCCAGCCCATTAGCATAATGGTTAGTGTTCGCCAATGATCTGAGGGAATAGGGTTCAATCCCAGGCCGAGTCATACCAAAGACTCAAAAAATGGTACTTGGTGCCTCCTTGCTTAACACTCAGCATTATAAGGTACAGATCAAAGGTAAGTGGAGCAATCCAGGGAAAGGAGTAGGGCCCTTACCTACACCTCAGTGTAGTAGCTATTGAAAAGGGAGCCTTCAGGTCTTCCTTGACTACAGTCATCTAACTTACTTATATTATACATGATATTCTAAACTTTTATATTCTAAATATATTAAGTTGTGCTTGTATCTGTTCATGATTATGACTGGTTGATTTTAATGGCATGTCAACCCATTTAGGGTTATTTTCTGCCAAGAAGTTAAAGAAGTGCATTTATTCTATGTTCATTTTTAAAGATTTTTGTGTAGTTACTTTAGAGATTTTTTTTATATAGAGTTCTATCTAATATGATAATTTTTAAAGATATCTAATTGATCAATAGATAAGACTCTAACAGTACTACTTAAGGTAAAAATGGACCTGGAAGTAATGTCAATGAAACAGAATTCCAGAGTCCTTAGAGTTTCAGAACTGGAGCTTCACTATCAGATCCAGTTTAGTGTTATAGTAAGGACATGTAGGAAATGGACACAGCGACACAAGTTCAAATCCTGGATGAAAGCAAGTGCATTTCACATAGCACTAATACCCTTGGGAAAGGTATGAATCCAATTATTCTCCCTCCAGCTATGGGTAAATAGTAGGGCAGACTGGGTACTTCAGCCTTGGTGAGGCAACTAGTCTAGGAGAAGGAAAACTCTGAATTCAAACCTGTTAAACTTCGCTTAAAAATAATTAGATAATTTGTATTTCTGATAGAACCCTGTTGTGAGTCACTTGACAGTTCCCAAAACCCGTGCTCGACTTCTTTTTACCTCTTGTCTTTGAATTGTAGAAATGTTATATCTGACCCTACCAGGGAACAGTGAAGCTTCATAGTTATCTTACCCACTCTTATCAAGTAAATCAGCTCGGGCTGTAGAATATGCTGACTGCATCTCTGCAGAGGGGTGACCCCCTCCCACAACGAGTGTCCTGTATGTGGCACTAACAGATGAGACACCAATCCTAGAGGTTTGGGAAATGTAGAGTATTCCTTCATTGCAATTACTCCTTGCTTCATTCTGACCCAGCATGTTAGGGTCCCATTTAGGGGTCAAATAGAATTTTTTAATCATTTACTTGAAATGATTTAACTGTGTGCAAACAAATGATTAAAATTAAATTGAATTATTCATATTAGATAGGAATGTTTGAAACAATTTAACTGAGTGCAAATAGAACTATTAGTATTATTTAACTGTGTGCAAACAAATCATTAATGTTAGATAGAATTATTGGTGCATGCATTTACCCATGGCCTGAGAGACCAGGTCGAGTCACACCAAAGATTCAAAGAATGGTACTTGATGCCTCCTTGCTTAACACTCAGAATTATAAAGTATGGATCAAGGGTAATGTAGAGCAATCCAGAGAAAGTGGTGTAGTAGCTATCAAAAAAGGAGCCTACAGGTCGCCAACTTTACTTACTCAGGATGAAAATTAAACAAAGAAACATAACATAATTTTATTTAAAAGACGCCCATTATGCCTTGACTAAAAATGAAAGATAATGCATAGTATTTGATTGATATTTTTGATTAGCAGTCATCATCATCATCATCATGTCGTGCTGCCAGCATGGATATCCCTGACCCTCTCTTGCCACTTCTCCCTATCATTCATCGCCTCCAGCAGGTCTTTAGAGTTACATCCTGTGTCCTCACATAGTTGCTGTATGTAAGTTCAAGCTGGTCGTCCTGCTTTTGCACGGCCATATGTGGGGGTCCATAGGAGTTCATCACTTATGAGCTTGTCCTTGCTTCTCCAGCAGTGTCCCACGTGTCTGTTTCAAAACAGTGACTATGTTGAGAAATAGGGATGTGATCCACAGAAACCCAGCTTCATTTTGATGTATAAGACATGTTCCTGTGTCAGTAATTATTCTTGTACTAAAGAAAAAAGCATTATAATTATGTGCAGGTTTGCGTATGAGTTAAAAAACAAAACACTTTCATGTTTTATGTCTATTCTTTACAGTCATACCTATGATAAAGTTTAATTTATAGATTAAGTAGAATCAAATATAAAAAATAAACAATTAGATATAAAGAAATAGAATTATCATAGAAATATGCATCTGGTGGTGAAGCTCTTGTTTTGGAGAGTGTGGAGAAATAGAACTGTTTGATCATTTAGATGTGTATAAACAAATGACTGATGTTTAATTGAATCATTAGTGATACATAGCAATACTTGAAACCATTTGACAGTGCGCAAATGAATGAATAGTGTTGAATAGAATGATTAGTATTAAATAGCAATACTTGTAACCACTTCACTGCCTGAAAACAAATGATTAATGTTGAATAGAATTATTAGAGTTAGATAGCAATAATCGAAATCATTTATGTGCAAAAAAAAGGAGCCCAGGCTGATTTTAAAATGTTATCAACAAAATGTGTTTACAAATCCTATATATTTAATATATATGTATAAAGAAAATATGGCAGTAAATAACCTACAATGGTTGATATGCCATAAAAGCCAACCAAACCTATTATTTCTGTTTTATAAAGTTAAAAAAAGGAAACAGAAACTGAAGAACTAAATATCTAGTACTTGCTTTAATTCTGTTATAAAATTTAAAAAAAAATTAAAATTAAATGTGGGGTGTGTCCTCATGGTGTAAGAGTTAAAGCGATGGACTGCGGAATTGTAGTAAGCGAGTTCGTACTCCAGTCATACTATTACGTTCACTTTCGGGCAAATACCCTTGGGAAAGGTATGAACCCCCTTATCCTCCTAGGTATGGGTTAAATAGTTGCACTACTGTTCTTCTAGGAGAATGGCTTTGGCATTAAATAACCTGCAAAAGTTGATATGCCATTAAACAAAGAAACCGAAACCGAAACCAAAATTAAATGCTAGATTTAATTGGAATTTCTTTACTTGAGCAATTCTGTGTGATGTAGTGGCTGATGTGCTGGACTGCAGCCTCAAAGGAAGTCAGTTTAAACTTTAGTCTAGCTGTTACGTTCACTTTTGGACTAATACCCTTGGGTAAGATATGAACCTCTTTATCCTCCCTGCTGTGGGTTAGATACAATCACTGCTGTTCTTTTACAAAGATAGCTTTGGAATTGAATAACCCACAATGGTTGATATGCTATTAAACAAAGAAATCAAACCAAACCACTTTCAGAGTAATACCCTTGGAAAAGATATAAACGTCTTTCCCCCCACTCCACCCAACAGTGTTTTAAATAGTACCAGTACTGCTCTTCTATAAGGATGGCTTTGGCCTTAAATAACCCATGAAGGTTGATATGCCATTAAATAAAGAAACCAAAGCAAATGTCTTTACTAATTAGAACGTAAATTAAATATGTGAATATTAAGGCACACACAGCATAACAGTCATCATTGTAGGAAATGGAATTGACAACCAAATTTACAACGAGGTTGTAAGTATTTCACTTTAGGCCAATGCCTTTCCCAAAGGCATGAATGCATTGGTTCCTTCTCTCTCAGCTATGGGTACATAGTTCAGCAGACTTGGTTAGATCACCTGTCTTGTCGAAGAAAAACTTAGAGTTCGAACCAGCTGTATTCCATTTAAAAAAATTGATCTTTTCACATCCTACCCATAGTGGAGAGATTTGGTAAATACATAGACAGTTTTACATACATAAAGAAAACGCCATTTTGGGATTTTTAACATTTTATTTCATGATATCAGCATCAATGTATAAGCAATATCATATACAGTAGCTATTTAGAATATAGTCCAATGATCTACATATATAGCTCTCTATATATAATACATAATGTTCTGACAGTCTTGTTTGAGTATATATATATATATATATATATGGGAGTCTTTTGGGTTTATCAATAATTGAAGATCATAAGTTTCAAATTTATTTTTTTAATTTTAGCATTTCAACTTGGTCAGTTTTTTGTTGGTTCCACATTCGGTGAATTTATTCAACCTGTAAAAAGAAAAAACAAAGTTATTATTTTTGATGTTGTTCAGTTTTGACTGACCCATTCTTTAATCTTTATCAGGTGTAAATTTAAAAAGAAAAAGAAAAAGGTGTCAAAGACCCCTTCCCCCACTGTAATATAATTGGGATTCTCAAAAATGAGTTAAGTTGTCACTTGATCTCAATGGTAGAAAAGAATGACAGACATTACTGATAAAATAGGGCTACTATATATATATATATATATATATATATATTTTATTTTTTTTGCACGGCCATGTGTGGGGGTCCATAAGCAGGACGACCAGCACGAACATACATTCAGCAACTATGTGAGGATACAGGATGTTGTCCAGAAGACCTGCGTGAGGCGATGAACGATAGGGAAAAGTGGCGAGAGAGGGTCAGGGATATCCGTGCTACCAGCACGACATGATGATGATGATGATATATATATATATATATATATAATGGAAATACATTACTAATGATTTTAATATCGAAATCTATTAAAAATAAGGAGGAACACAGTTGTTAGTGGTCAGAATTTAATGCACACATTACTGATAGATAAATGCATTGTTAATGATTTTAATAGAGAAATGCATTGAATTCAGAAAGCAAGGGATTATTTGATCCCTCTAGTAAAATAAAACAGGATTTCTTCCAATCTGTAGCCGTGTCACTACTGTGATCAAATGAATTGATTGTGATATAACATAGTTGAATTATTTTGGAGAATATCATAGTTATGATTTTTTTCACAACTGTCTGGATAGGGTTAATGTGGAGAATATCATAGTCATAATTTTCTTCACAATTGTATGGATAGGGTTAATGTGAAAAATCAGATTTTTGTAACTTTCCCTGAGAAAAAGTTGATAGGTGGAAGACACAGCTGTAACCCCATATCGCAAGTGGAAGCTATCGACAGGTGACAGCCAGATATCTTTTGACAATATTAGAACTATTGCTTTGGATTGGTGAATGCAAATTCTTGCTAGCAAAGGAAATGACCTTTGAACTTGACTTGAACAATAGCTAATTTGTAATATTATTTTCAGCATGGGAATAGATTTAGATTATGAATAGATGTGTATATAATAACAGTGTTTTGTGTAGAATAACAATAACGCATACCTCCGTAAAGCGTCCAGCTGGCAGACAAAAATAAAGCAGGTCATAGCTCAGTGCAGTCCTTCTTACAATGCTAAACTGAAGCTGGTTTATATAATGAAATACCTTCACTCACTTACCAGCAGTCAATCATGGCCCATGCAATGGACTCACCCACATGTGCACAATGGGATGCTCCATGGCACCATAAATAGCTCCCGTTCCTCAGTCACGGCAATTTAGCTTCCTGTCTTCACAATTGATTGCTCTTTGCTAACACGACTAATTACTCTCGGCTATCGCAACTAATTTCCCTACACAACCTGACAAATCCTACATTTTGATGTCACAAATCAGTTGGTGTTTGGACTGTGAAAAAAACAGATCAACTCAGAGTGAGACAGATCACGTGTAATATTGATAGCAGTCAGCCGAGATATAATTCCCTTTAAGCACCAGCCAACCAACTTGCATACTCTACATTTTCATGAGTGACTCAAGCATTTCACTAAGTTGCTAAAGTTAATTTAAAACTGACATACATATAACCAGTTCAGATGCTGTATTCTGTTTTATATAACTGTAGATGTTATACAATAGTTGATCATATTTCACTTAATATACTGTTAGTAAAATTTTCATATTCAATTAACTGGCATTGTTGTTCTTTCGGAGAAGGAACCGAGTTATCTTATTCAGAACATTTGTCACCAGAGGAGACTATCACAGCTTATTGGTTAAGGAAACAACTGTTTCTTTAGCTTATAAGAATCACGACACTTTGGGTTCAGGTTTATGGGTACTACTATATAGTTGCACCACCTGGACTCTAATAAAGTGCTTAGCGAAAAAGCTAGATGGGAGTTATACAAGAATGGTACATGCTCTTTTGAACAAATCCTGGAAGCAGCACCTGACAACACAGTTACTGTCCGGCCACTTGCCTCCTATCTCACAAGATATGCTGAGCACTGCTAATGAAGTAAGGACGAACTCATAAGTGACATTCTCCTATGGTTTCCCACATATAGACACACCAGTGCTGGCCAACCAGCAAAGATTTACATACAACAGCTCTGTGTGGATACTGAAAGCGATAGATGATAGGGACAGGTGGTGAGAGATAGTCAAGAGACTCTGTGTTATTAGCAGAACTTGATGATGACTAATTTGAATGCATTTTTAATGATTTTCATATAGAAATGTATTAAAATAAGGGATTGTCAGTGGTCAGGAATCAATGCAAATATCACTGATTGAATATGACTTCATGCTCCCCCAAATTTTATTTTTATAACTTTTTGAGGAAATAAAATCACTAATTGAATATGACTTCATGCTCCCCCAAATTTTATTTTTATAACGTTTTGAGGAAATAAAATCACTGATTGAATATGGCTTCATGCTCCCCCAAATTTTATTTTTATAACTTTTTGAGGAAATAAAATCACTGATTGAATATGGCTTCATGCTTCCCCAAATTTTATTTTTATAACTTTTTGAGGAAATAAAATCACTGATTGAATATGGCTTCATGCTCCCCCAAATTTTATTTTTATAACTTTTTGAGGAAATAAAATCACTGATTGAATATGGCTTCATGCTCCCCCAATTTTTATTTTTATAACTTTTTGAGGAAATAAAATCACTGATTGAATATGGCTTCATGCTCCCCCAAATTTTATTTTTATAACTTTTTGAGGAAATAAAATCACTGATTGAATATGGCTTCATGCTTCCCCAAATTTTATTTTTATAACTTTTTGAGGAAATAAAATCACTGATTGAATATGGCTTCATGCTCCCCCAAATTTTATTTTTATAACTTTTTGAGGAAATAAAATCACTGATTGAATATGGCTTCATGCTCCCCCAAATTTTATTTTTATAACTTTTTGAGGAAATAAAATCACTGATTGAATATGGCTGTTGAATATATAATATGAATGAATTACATTTACTATAAAAATGCATTACTAATGATTTTACTTAAGAAAACAAGACATACTTGTGAAGTTTATTGCAAGTCTGTGATGTCATTGACAGTGTTGGTGCAGGTGGTGAGTATACGAGTTATTTCCTCCTGCAAATTGAAAGAAAACAACAGATATAACAACAGATGTTTGTTAAAAAAGTTTAACAGAATTATAAATGAAATAAGAAAGACTTGATAAAGTTCTTTAATGCGTCTCATTATGTTTTTATAGTCCAGAGAGGATGGAAGTAACTTTGAACAACATGCATGTGTAGTGTGGACACGAAGAAAGGGATCAGTTCTGTAATATAATCTATCTATAAATTGATCCTCCATTTTAGGGCCAGATAGTGTACACATTTCTGTTGTCCAGAGAGAATGAAAGTAATTCTAAAAAACATATTTATATAGGTGATCAATATTTGATCAGTAAACAAGAAAGTGTGTTGTGGATATAAATTTAGGGTTCAGTTCTGTATTACCATTAACCCATGAACTGATCCCTCATTTTTAGTCCTTAATAGAGTCTATATATTTCTATAGATTAGAAAGAATGCAATAGTCCAAGAGACCTGGGTTCAATCCCAGGTCACGTCGTACCAAAGGCCTTAAAAATGGTCCTTGATACCTACTTGCTTCACTCAGCAATATAAGGTACGTATCAAAGCTAAAGTGAAGCAATCCAGGGAAAGGAGTAGCACCCTCCCTTACACCTCGCTGTAGTAGCTATTGAAAAGGGAGCCTTCTGGTTGCCCTCAACTACAGTTGCCAGCTTTACTTACATGCTTGTATAGGTGATCAATATTTCATTTACAAATAAGCAACTCTCGTGTGTGTGTGTGTGTAAAGTGGGGGATCAGATGTGTATTATAATAATTTATTATTGCTGTCTAGAATGGATGATAATTCTATATATTGCTGTCTAGAATGGTTGAAAGTAACACTGAAAAAAAATTTACAAACTGATCTCCCTACCTCCCTGTTTTTTTCTATTGAGGGAGCATCGGTAAGTTTTTACAAATTACATGAGGGAAATGACTAATACTCACGTCTAAGAGTTTCTCTATCAAAGCTTTCGTCTGGGGTCTGAAACGACACTGCATGTCTGGAATTCCACTTCGTTTACCGCCAGGGTGCCATCCATTGCTAAAATGGTAATTCTGTGCCTGTGTCTGCATGCACAAAGACAGGAGGAGGATAGTGCAGGTCAGGAAAACCATTTTCCTTAGAGTGGAAGAGACTGGGCAGGTTGACATGATACTCTTGGTTGGCAGTTGTCTGACTCTAAAATAATGGATGAAGAATCAATACCAGAAAGTGCAATACAAAAACTTTTAAATAATAAAAGATTTTGATTTAACTCCTATGCAATACTTTGTTTCTTAAAGGCTGCTATCAATGGGCATTAGGCTCAATGCACCCAGTCGGTTCATATTTGTAGAATTTATCTTATTTATGAATAAATAAAAAAAATAAAACGACTCTATAATTTGCATTTAATAGACTTAATGAAGTTATCTCCTTTGAAGAAGGAGATTTTGTTGGTTTTTCTATTGCATTGTGGGACTGCAAGATGAAAATTTGCCTTATTGGTGAGGCTTAGAATATACTGACAGTATCCCTCCTGCAGAGGGGGTAAGATCCCTTCCCCCCCAAAAAACGGGGTGACTGAGTTGGTTGATTTCTTTGTTTTAATAGCATATGATCCTTTTTCGGTTATTTTATGCAAAAGGTATTTTTATAGAACAGCAGTGGTACTATTTAACCCATGGCTGAGGGATAAGGGGGCTCATGTTTGTGTATATGTGTGTCTGCATGAGTTCATATTTATATATATGTGGGTGTATGTTTATGTATATATACAGGTGTGTATATTTAGGTGTATATATGTATGTGTGTGCTTGTGTGTGTGTATGTGTGTATATATATATATATATATGTATGTCTTTGTGCATCTATGTATATAACTGGGAAAAACTGGAAATCCAACTGTGTGAAAATGTATAGAGATGAAAAAACATGAAGTCTTGTGTGTGTGTGTGTGTATGTATATATATATATATATATAGTGTGTGTGTGTGTGTTTGGTATTTTCATTCATATTTTATAGGTCTGTGTGCAAAAAAAAAAAAATGATACCACTGGAAAAAACAGTAAATATGAATGTGCTGTGAAAGTAATTCCTTAATGTCTAGGCACAAGATAACCCGAAACAAGTTGATGTGCCTTTAAAACCAATCAATCAGTCAAGATGAAAATACAGCTTTGATGTATATTTATTTTGTATTTATAACTTTCCAGTCGATAATCATGAACCCAGCAATGAAACATTAATTGGATAATGTTAGATCTAAATTAACTGATTAAATAACAATGCCAAGATACAGAGTCGAATGTGGCCTATACAAAAAAAATTGAATGTTTTTCAAACCTGAATGTATTTTTTTAGATACCACAACATTTTTCTTCTCATCATTTTGAATGTTTGAAAAGATTAAACAAAAAACAAAGCAAAAAAAATAAATAGAGTAAAAAAAAATGTTTCTAGGGAAAACATATATTTAAAAAAGACAACTTTTGCATTTTATTAGAAATAATTTTTTTTTTTGGTGATTGCTGAAAGTAAACAAATATTTGATTGATCAAATACAATGAATTAATTAAATGGAAAAGAAACATTTGTATTAAATATTATTTTTATTTTTTAATTTTCTTTTTATATGTTCCTTAAGGCTCATCCTCTATATTTGTATGCATAGGTAAAAGAGTATTTGAAAATGTTTCCAACTCCTCAATGAAGAGGAACCCCCCAAAAGCATTATTAATAATTTACTTACTAGAGTTCTACAGATGTTATAGTTTATCTAGTTTCTAATAAAGTTAACCTGTGGTATATGACTTGGAGAGGAGATGGGCACTGCCAAGTAACTCCCATTGTCCTGAAAAATGCTATTAAAGAGAATTATTGAATATGACACCCAATTTGATTTTACTGTTCATAAGAAATGTCTGTGCCGACTTGTGATAAAATCAGATTTGTTATTTTTTCTTGATTTTAAAGGTAGCTACAATCATCTCATATTATATTAAAAAAATTTTTGACTGCACAAGGTTTTCAAAATTCTTCACAAGTATCTTTATTTATTTATTTATTTTTAATTAAAACAAAATTTTAATGCTAGCTAAAATTAAATTTGAACTCACTCACTACAATCTTGCAGTCCAGCACATTAGCCACAATACCAACAGAAATTTAGTGAATTTTTAATGCATTTGTACAATAAATGCTACCTGAAGTATCAGGGATTGCAAAACCAGCTTATACTTAGATTATCTTCTTTATATCATTTTGAATTAAAACAAAAAACAAACAAAAACTACCATGGGTTATAATGAATAATGAAAATAAACACTGTTGATAAGCAATAGCAAGTACTTTATGACATTCACTTTTGGACTAATAGCCTTCGGTAAGAAGACATGAACCCATTTATCTTTTCAGCTATAGGTTAAGTAGAAACACTTCTGTTCCTCTACAAGAATGGTTTTGGTATTAAATAACCCTTGAAGGTTGATATGATATTAAAGAAAGAAACCAAACCAAATCAATCTGTATGTTGTTCTTTGAAAATCACAAAGAAAGGGATTGTCAGTGGTCAGGAATTGATACAAGAATTTCTACATTGATAAGTATAAGTTTGTATATTATAGACACATTAAGGATGTTACTAACAAAATGCATTGAAATCACAAAGAAAGGGATTGTCAGTGGTCAGGAATTAAGGTGAGCATTATCTATAGAATTAGGCTATTATATATCTAATGGACTGGCAGCTTATGGCAGCAATTTATAAACTGGCTTCTTTGTCATATCCTGGCGGCCATAAGATATTATTCTGTTTGCAACAACTTAAAATAATTCTAAATAAATGAGCTGCCTCCACTTATTTCCAGGTAGAGTTAAGTATTTTCTCAAAATATTTGCTAATGTTTGGCATATTTATTTATCATGTTAATATTTTTCTGCAGTGGCTTTTTCTTTGGTATTATATCATACTGATTTAAAAAAAAAAAAAAGAACTTTGTAAAACTTAACCATTCATTTAGATTTCATTGATTTATAGAATCTTTTTTTTTCACTTTGGCCAAAGAAAATATAATCCAAACAATGTGATCCTTGTTCGGATTGAATGTGAAGAAGGGTATTTAATTAAATACTTGACTAATCCTGAAAGATAAACAATTCATGTATTTGCAAGACATATTATTACTGATTGGAGGCTCCATACTTGTTGCCTTGTACCAGAACTGAAATTCTCTAAATTAGAATGGATTTGGCATTAAATAAATTATGAAGGTTGATATGCCATTACGCAAAGACACCAAACCTATAAAACGTTGTTATAAAAAGTATCTTCTGTTTTTTTGGTTTTTTTTAACAAAATTTTTCACACATATATCTGTAACCCAGCAAAAGCAACACAGCATAGTAATATTTTTGGCAGAGTCAGTAGTGCCCTCCCCTACACCTTGGAGTAGTAGCTATTGAAAAGGGAGCCTTCGGGTCACCCTCGACTAAGATCACCAACTTTACTTACTTAATTCACTGAAAATGTTCTTAGAGAATAAAGAAATTTACAGTCTAATTTTGATGATTGATAATTTTGTGAGGTCTGCATTCGCACGTCATTTAAAAGGATCTGTTAATCATCCAAATTTTTAATATATCAGGGATAATTATAAAATGCTAATTACAATATTTTGGTATTTATCTCCCCCCCCAGCAAAGCTGGGATGTGACACAATGATGGGTGCCCTGCAGGAAGCATGCCTCTCAAGGGATGAGAACAAAAATTGCTCATGTCTCATTGGCATTTCCCTTCACAGTTATTGAACATGAAATCTAGTCATTATTACCCCCTTTTATGTAAGGGGACATGTGATGCCTGGGAGGAAGTCACCCTGGAACAGGAACCATGAATTTTTCAGAGCCCACCTGGCACAAATGACTGGCAGTTAAACTCTTTCTAATTAGAAACTTTCATCCTTTCCAAAAATAAGTCAAGGGCGACCCGAAGGCTCCCTTTTCGATAGCTACTACACCAAAGTCTAGGGGAGAGTGCTACTCCTTTCCCTGGATTGCTCCACTTTACCCTTGATTTGTACCTTATGTTGCTGAGTGTTGAGCAAGGAGGAATCAAATACGATTTTTTGAATCTATGGCATGACTCAACCTGGGATTGAACCCAGGTGTCCCGGGCCATTGGCAAATACTCTAACCATCATGCCAATGTCCGGTTCCAAAAACTCCAAAAATAAATGCATCAATATTATCATCATCATTTCAAATACACCGTAATGAATTTATTAAACTGAATATTTTTTGTCTGTAAATATGTACCAAATATACAATTTGACTCTGGCTTTGAAAAGTTTAGAGAACTAAAACCCAGGAAATATTTAACCCTGTCAGCGGAGGTTACGTTGACTATATCCTCTGCAGAGGGTTAAGACTCTTACAAAAAGGGGGGTCCTGGTGATGGTGAGCATCCAGTTCTGGAGCTCTTAGCAATTTGGAGTACCCCTTGATTACAATTACTTCCAGGTCCACTCTGAAGTGGGTCCCATCTATGGGTCAAATTAATCTGTTTAAAAATTATTTATATTCAGTAGGAATACTTGATGCTATGTAACTGTATATTTTTTATATCAAGAAGTTACTTGAAGCTATAATTGTAAACTAAGGATTATTATAATTAGTTACTTAAAACCATATAACTCTGCGCAAACAAATAATTATCAAATAGAAATAATTAATTGAAACCATATGATTATTAGTATTAGATAGGAAACTATAC
>CAUZXS010006005.1:52500-55000 GCA_963585895.1 Sepioteuthis lessoniana
TTGTGCTGTGGGTATGAATCTAAGCTGCATCTGGTGGTGAGGTTTGTTTTCTGGAACTTGGGATATGAAAGAGTCGCCTTTCCATTGCCCTAACATGTTACCAAGCTTTAGAATATGCTAACTGTAGAGGAGTAAGAACCGCCAAAAAAGGGTTGTCTTAGGTATGTCATTAAAACACAATCTGATTGTGAGGCTCCTCTTCTGGAGATTGTGGAGTACCCCTTCATTATCCTCCTATGCTAGCAAAGCCTAGACTATATTGACTGCATCTTCTGCAGAAAAATAGAACTTCTAAAAAAGTGATATCCCGGTGGTGAGGCTCCACTTCTTGAGTACCCCTTCATTATCCTCCTATGCTAGCAAAGCCTAGACTATATTGACTGCATCTTCTGCAGAAAAATAGAACTTCTAAAAAAGTGATATCCCGGTGGTGAGGCTCCACTTCTTGAGTACCCCTTCATTATCCTCCTATGCTAGCAAAGCCTAGACTATATTGACTGCATCTTCTGCAGAAAAATAGAACTTCTAAAAAAGTGATATCCCGGTGGTGAGGCTCCACTTCTTGAGTACCCCTTCATTATCCTCCTATGCTAGCAAGGCCTAGAATATATTGACTGCATCCTCTGCAGAAAAATAGAACTTCTAAAAAAGTGATATATTGGTGGTGAGGCTCCTATTCTGAAGATTGTGAAGTCACTCTTTCCTGTCAACAAGGCTTAGATTACACTAACTTCTTCTACAGAGGCATAGAGTAAAAAAAATAAAAGAAAGCTGTGTCCTGAGTATGTCAAAAAACTATATCCAGTGATGAGACTCCTGTTCTGGAGCTTTGGAGATTTTGAAACCATCCCTGCATGTTGGCAAGGCCTAGAATATGCTAATTGCCTGTTCTGGGTATAACAGTAAATTGCAACTGGTGGTTAGGCATCAGTTATAGTGTCCTGGGTAGTTTGATATTACTCCCAGTTCCACTCTGACCTGTATAGTTTGTACCTGTTAAGCTATGGGTCTACTCTTTGACAATATACAAATGATTATTATTATTAGTGAGTTGAAAGTATATAGTAAAAGTAAAGTTGGCGACTAGTCGAGGGCGACTAGAAGGCTCCCTTTTCAATAGCTACTACACTGAGGTGTAAGGGAGGGTGCTACTCCTTTCCCTAGATTGCTCCACTTTACCCTTGATATGTGCCTTACATTGCTGAGTGTTAGGCAAGGAGGTATCAAGTACCATTTTTAAAGTCTTTGGTATGACGCGACTTGGGACTGAACCCAAGTCTTCCAGATCATTGGCGAATTACTTGTAATTGTGTGGAGTTGAAACTATTGTTTAGTATACAAAATATTTGTATTTACAATAATTTCATGATCATATATTTTTACCATATTTACCCAACCCCTCCGCTCGAGCAGGATATGACACAAGGTCCCTTTTTAAGCAGATTTTAACTGGTTTGAATTGAGTTTTCCTTCTCCTAGACTAGTTGCCTCACCAAGGCTGAAGAACCTAGTCTGCCCTACTATTTACCCATAGCTGGAGGGAGAATAATTGGATTCATACCTTTCGCAAGGGTATTAGTGCTATATGAAATGCTATCAGTCTCGTCCAGGATTTAAACTCGTGTCGCCGTGTCCATTTCCTAAGACAATAACCATTACACCATATATATCTTTTACTAACCTTAGTTTTGTTAGATCAAAGACTTGAAGATTGGACCATGCTGTGGAAATTTAACTTTCTAACGATGGTTTGTAGGCCTACTTTGCTACCCATAATGTTGGGCAACATTGCTGCGAACAATATTGAACAAGTCTTGGAGGCAGCGCCCCACAAAGCAGCGGCTGTACAGCCTCCTACCACCCATCACAAAAACTATCAAAATTAGACAAACCAGACATGCGGGACACTGCTGGAGAAGTAGGGACGAGCTCATAAGTGATGTACACCCGTGAACCCCTTCACATGACTGAGCAAAGGCAGGATGACCAGCTCAAACCTACATACAGCAGCTCTGTGTAGATACAGGATGTACTCCTGAAAACCTGCCGGAAGCAATGAATGATAGGGAGGCATGGCAAGAGAGAGAATCAGGGATATCTGTGCTGATGGCGCGGCATGATGATGATACTTAACTAGATTGACTGCAATAAAATTGAACTCTACTAGTATAATCTTTTAAGATTAGATTTGGTTTGGTTTGATGATATATCAACTATTGTAGGTTATCTTATGCCAAATCTGGTTTATACATATATATTACATATATATGATTTGTAAACATAGGTCAACAAAGTCAAATCGCTCCAAGTATTGCTATCTATCACTAACAATTCAATTAAAGTCATTTGTTTACACACTGTTAAATAATCAAACATTTCAATTTAGTATTAGTCATTTGTTTGCACATAGTTTAAATGTCAGACAGTTCTATTTGACCCTATCAGATGCTACCACTCAAGGTCTAAGTGGACCTGGGAGTGATGGCAATGAAGGGGTACT
>CAUZXS010006005.1:60000-77500 GCA_963585895.1 Sepioteuthis lessoniana
TCCCAGGTCCACCCTGACCTGCAGTGGTAGTACCTGTTAGTATCACATCTCTAAGTCAAATAGATCTGTTTGAAGATTATTTGTATTAGATAGAAATACTTGATACCTTATAACTGTGTTTAAATTATTTGTATGAAGAATACTTACAGGGTGCTGAAGCAAAATTAAAAATATTCTAGTATGATAATAAACAACTCAATTATAAAACAAGATTGATTTTGATTTTAAAAAAATAAACAAAAAATAAGTAGATAAACACAAAATAGTAAATTTTCTCCATATAGCCACCATTTTTTTTTCAATTATTGTATCAACATGCCTTCAAAATAAATTCTTCAGACATTTTGTTCTATTCCTCCTCAATAACAGTCTTGGATGGGAAGTTGCATTTGTTTTATTTTCTAAAACATCCCATATAGTGTAATTGAGGGGCTTAAGGTCTGGGCTTAAATCTTGTTTAATTGCTGTCCTCACAGTTTTCCTCTCTTTCAATTCACTAGCGTGCTTTCTTATTGTCATAGTGGGGTCCATCTTAATGGCCATAGCAAGAGCAGTTAAAAAGTTGGGATTTTTTTTTGTTTTTGTTCAACCTCCACTCCCATTTTTCCTTAAAAAGCTCTTTTTCTGCAAAAATATTTCTTTGCTTTGTGGACAATAGACAAAGAAACTTTGGCTTGATTTCAGCGTTAAGCAAACCATAGATCCTTTGTCATTTCTTTTCTTGCTCACTCATATTGGGCTGAATTTTAATTTTAAAAAAGTGTTTGAATAATAGAGCTGACCATGAAAATTTAGATTTTTTGCATTTTTTTCAAAAACTGGACTAATCTGACAAAAAAAAAATATTTTAGAAATTATTCCATATTTTGCTTCTGCACCCTCTACTTGAAACTAATTGTTTACTAAGGATTATTATTAGGTTTGATTTGGTTTGGTTTCTTTGTTTTAATGGCATATCAACCTTCATGGGTTATTCAAAGTGAAATCCATCCCTGTAAAAGAACAGTAGTGATACTATTTAACCCATAGCTGGTGGTGGGAATAAGAGGGTTCATGCCTTTCCCAAGTGTATTAGTCCGAAAGTGAACATAATAGCATGACTGGAGTTTGAACTCACTCCCTTTGAGGTCACAGTCCAGCACATTTGCCATTATGCCATGGCAACTCCCTCTGTGTGCAAATTATTTGTATAAGATAGGAATACTTGATATCATATTACTATGCAAAAAAATCTCTTAAGAAACAACGAAACAAAACTGTAAATTTCTGTCCTGGTATGTAAAAATGTAAATATGAATGTATATCTCATCATCATCTTGTCGTGCCACCAGCACGGATATCCCTGACCCTCTCTCGCCTCTCCTCCCTATCGTTCATCGCTTCTGGCCGGTCCTCAAGGCTACATCCCGTATCCTCACAGAGCTGCTGTATGTAGGTTCGAGCTGGTCGCCCTGCTTAAAAAAATGCAGATGAATGTACAATGAATGCAATTTCCTAATGTTTTGGCGTAAAATAACCCTAGATGAGTTGACATGTCATTAAAATCAATCTTTATTTATTTGCAACTAATTATGATATAAATTCTATAAATAGAAAATAACTTGACATTGAACTTATATGCCAACAATGGTGACTTTTAAGAAGTTCAAGTAAACCATAATTTAAAAAAAAAGTAATGACAATTTTTTTAAAGCTTTAAGCAATTCTAAGAATTAAATAAAATACTGCAAACGACTTGAGACAATTTCAAGCTTTTAAAACCTATATCTACTGGTAAGAGAGAAGCACCGGATTTTGCCGTCTACATTGATGATATGACCATTTATTAACCAATCCGATGGAGTCAGCGGATCATTCGGTATCTGAACAATTATACTCTTTGATTTATCACTCAGTTTTAATAAGAGTAATGATGAACAACTTGTAAGGTTAGCCGAGAAGCCGTCTCTACAAAAGGCACAAATTGTTTTGGTGGGGGTGGGACTACTGATGCAGGTGATGAAGTTAGTAGTGGGAATATTTATCATGTCCACCACGACAATAAAGTTGGCTGGATGACAGGGGAAAAACACATAATCCTCCACCGTCAATCATGGCTTTTGACAGGACTCAATTGTTAGCAAGGAGATTGTCACCTGCATATTATTGGTGTCAGGAGTGGACGTGGAAAAAGACGGAGATAGGAAGATGAAGGCAGGAAGAGACAGATAGACAGACAGAAGAATGTACATGGAGATCTGAGAACAGAGACATGGAGAGACAGAGAGAAAAAACAATAGAGGTATATAGAGATAGGGACTGATATATAGAGAGATAGAACAATAGAGAAACTGATATAGACACAGAGTGTGTGTGTGTGTGAGAGAGAGAGAGAGAGAGTGAAAAATGTAGATAGATGTCAAGGAACAAAGAGATATAGAAAGAGCAGTTGACATATATAGAGATAGGGATTGAGATATAGAAAGATAGATAGAACAATAGAGAAACTGATGTAGACAGAGAGAGAAGATAGATAGAACAATAGAGAAACTGATGTAGAGAGAGAGAGAGAGAGAGAGAGAGAGGAATATAGGTAGATGTCAAGGAACAAAGAGATGTAGAAAGAGCTGTAGACAGAAACAGAGATAGGGACTGAGATATAGAAAGATAGATAGAACAATAGAGAAACTGATGTAGAGAGAGAGAGAGGAATGTAGGTAGATGTCAAGGAACAAAGAGATGGAGAAAGAGCTGTAGACATATACAGAGATAGGGACTGAGATATAGAAAGATAGATAGAACAATAGAGAAACTGATGTAGAGAGAGAGGAATGTAGGTAGATGTCAAGGAACAATAGATGGAGAAAGAGCTGTAGACATATACAGAGATAGGGACTGAGATATAGAAAGATAGATAGAACAATAGAGAAACTGATGTAGAGAGAGAGAGGGAGAGAGAGAGAGAAAGAGAGGGAAGAATTTAGAGAGATATCAGGGAAGATAGGGATAGAGAGAGAAAGAGAAAGAGCAATAAATGTATATTGAGATGTGGATTGAGATATAAACAAACACTACTATAGAGATGTAGACTGAGAGGGGGGAAAGAGAGATAGACAGTGATAGAGAGGTGAAGAGAGATTTAAAAAAAAACAGATAGTGATAGAAGTGGGTGATAGAGATAGAGAAGCAGAGAGAAATAGATATATAAGTAGATAGATTCATATAAGTAGTGGAGACAGAGAGAGCCTTTTGGTGTTAGACAGTCAGAAGAATGTGGATAGATGTTAGAAAAGAGAGAAATAGAGTCGGAGAGGATTAGAGAAATAGATGTAGACAGAGAGAGGAAACCAAATTATAGATAGATGTCACATGACTCATTTCTTTTATCCCACATTCTGTCAAATGTTGAATTGATAATACGAATAAGATTATTACAATTAGCGGGAAAAAATTGCAATTTAAATGGACCCCTCACCAAAAAAAAAATAAAATAAAATGATTAAAAAAAAACATAGAAGGTTGGTTGGTTTTGTTTTATGGCATATCAACCCTTTTAGGTTATTTAATGTCAAAGCATTTTTAAACATATAACACATCTCTCAATAAGTCCTGGGCCTAACTAATAAAACACCCACTTTTAAGCACAATTCAACATAGTCTCCTTCTAGGGTGATACACTGATTCCAACGCTTCTCTAACAATTCGATGCCTTTTTTGTTGAACGATTTGTCTTTGGCCTCAAAATATACCTCAGTTTCTAATATCACTTCTTCATTGGAGCTAAATCTCTGTGCTTGGAGCATTCTTTTGAGGTCCGCAAACAGCCAGTAGTCACTGGGGGCCAGATCTGGAGAATAGGGTGTGTGCGGAAGCAATTTAAAGTGCAATACATGTAGTTTTGCCATCATTACAATCGACTTGTAACATGTTGCATTGTCTTCGGGAAAGAGCATTTTTTTTCTTATTCATGTGGCTATTTTTTGGTGATTTCTTTTTCCTTCAAATGCACCAATAATGCTATATAATATTTGCTATTGATGGTTCTTCCTTTCTCAAGGTAATTGATGAACAAAATACCTTGCTCATACTAATATACAGAGACCAAAACCGTGCTTGCTAATGTTTGAATCTTTTGTCGCTTTGGGTGGCTTTTACCTACTGCTGGCCACTCAGCTGACTGCCAATTTGACTCCGAAGTAAAGTGGTGAATCCATGTTTCATCCATTGTCACATATTTATGCAAAAACTCCTTTTTGTTGCATTGAAACAGTGGCAAATAACACTCTGAATCGTTGATGTATTGTTTTTGATCGACTGTGAGCAAACATTGGTTCCCACTTTGAACTTAGTTTTCTCATTGACAAATGTTTATGCAAAATGGTGAATACACTGCCTTCTAATATCTTCAACTCCTCTGCTATCTCATACAACTTAAATTTACAATCGACCAAAACAAGTTTGTGGAGTTTTTTGGTGTTTTCTGGAACAACCGCTGAATTTGGGCGACCTGATTATTCAGCATAATTTGTGCCTATATGACTGCGTTTAAAATCAGCATACCACCTCTTAACCATTGTTTCCGACAGAGCAGAGTCTGAATAAAACTTATCAAGCCATTGCTTTGCTTGAACAGTATTTTTTCCCATCAGAAAAAATTCAAATTTTTCCATTATTTTGAAAATTTGCAACAGTAGCTTTACTTAAATAACTGTAATTTGTAAACTAATAATCTGATTGGTCTCAAATTTTGATACATACCATTTGAAGGTTAGTCCTTCATAAAAATCATATGGATTTTTTATTTGTGGCACCATCTCTATGTCAGGTCCAGGACTTATTGAGTGATGTGTTATATATGATTTGTATGTGAATAGTTATAGATAACAATTTTTGAATTAGCCGGAGCTCATTTGTTTACACACAGTTAAATGGTTTCAAGTTT
The DNA here is from genome assembly GCA_963585895.1 of Sepioteuthis lessoniana. Lineage (NCBI taxonomy): Eukaryota > Metazoa > Mollusca > Cephalopoda > Myopsida > Loliginidae > Sepioteuthis > Sepioteuthis lessoniana. The sequence goes on from CAUZXS010006005.1 coordinate 64,922, forward strand.
TGCTATGTAATACTAATAATTCAATTTAAGTCATTTGTTTGTGCACAGTTAAATGGTTTTAATTATAGTACATGATTAAACAGTTCTATTTGACTCACAGATGAGACCCTAACAAGTACTACCACTCCAGGTCAGAGTAAACCTGGGAGTAATGGCAATGAATTCCCCAAAGCTCCAGAAGTGGAGCTTCACTATCAGACGGTTTAGTGTCCTATACAGGACGCTCTATTCTACAGCCATAGTCAACTGGGCTTAGGAAAAAATGACATTATATGAAAATCAGTATTTTAATCTGTGCCATGATTGCAAAAGTGGATCTTCTAACAGAGCTTAATTTTTAGGGCCCTTAATCTCCAAGGGACTTCAGGAGTACCTTTTCATAACCATTACTCTTAGATTCATTTTGACTCAGAGTGTAATACCTGTTTGTGTCCTATCTATGGGTCAAATGGGTTTGTTTAAAAATTATTCATATTCAGTAAGACTGTACAAAAAATCTCTTACTAAACAACTACATGAAAAATATAAATGTACAATGAATGCAATTCCCTAACCTCTATGCATACAACAACCTGGTTTCAATCATTGCTATGTGCCACTAACAATTTAGTTTAGGCACACAGTAAAAGTGGAGGGTGTCCTCGTGGTGTAATGGTTAAAGCGATGGACTGCGAAATCGTAGTAAGGGAGTTCATATTCCAGTCAAACTATTACGTTCACTTTCAGACAATGCCCTTGGGAAAGATACAAACCCCCTTATCCTCCCAGCTATGGGTTGAATAGTACCACTACTGTTCTAGGAGAATAGCTTTGGCATTAAATAACCTACAAAGGTTGATATGCCATTAAACAAAGAAACCAAACCAAACAGTAAAAGTGTTTTGAGTATTGCTTACTAACAATTCAATTAAATAGTCATTTGTTTGCACATAGTTTAAATGTCAAACAATTCTATTTGACCCATAGATAGAACCCTATCAGATCCTACCAATCCAGCTCAGAATGGATCTGGGAGCAATGGCAATGAAGGGGTACTTCAGATTCCCAAAAGCTCCATGGCTGGAACCTTGCCATCAGATTGTTTCGTGTTATATCAGGACACTCGTGGTGGGTGGAGTCTTACCCCTCTGCAGGGATGCAGTTGGCAAATTCTACAGCCCCAATCAACTAGGCTAGCTACCATTAACTTGAGAAAATAACCCTAAAAAACATTCAAATTAAAATCATTTTATTCTAAATATATTTGATATAAAATAGTCATAAATAATCTAAATTTGTGACAGAAATAAGATTTCTATTAAAAGCCTTGCTGTAATCAAAAAAATAAAAATGAAAGTATATTTAGTTCCATGCTCAAATTAGAATTTACCAAATGTTTTGTTTCCTTAGATAATCATATAAAACCTTAAAATATAATCAATATACAATACGATGGTTATTCAATAAATAAGGTGAAATATTGTCTCAGGAATTGGCAATACAAAGCTCTATTTCCAGTTATACCTTTTTCAAAGAAATCAATTATGATGGGTCATTTCATATTCTAGAAGACTTAGCATTACCTTCTTTACTGACCACAGCACCTGGAAAATTTTTCTGTACTACAGAGTTTGTGTGTCTCTTTTTGACTCAAGCTCATAATGGCAAACCTATGTTTAGACTTTTTATGAATATTTTTTGGGCTGAAACATGCTTCACTGCACACATTACACATTCTTCTGTAAATTTCACATGGTTTATACTTCTCAGCCATCAAAAATTTTATGACAGACTTCTGTTCAAGCCTGGAGGACTCTACTTGATTTGATGCCATTTTAAATAGTTTCAAAACATATTTTTGTGATAAATTAATTTGAAACAATGCAGATTTTACATTGTTTAGAAAAATAATTCCAAAGAAAAAAATTTCTTTTTCTTTTTTAAAAAAGAAAATTCCTATGATTTATTGAATGACTCTTATTCTTTCATATTTTTTTTTTTTTTTTTTTTCAGTCTTGTGATGGTGCTTTGAAGCAAAAAACTGAAGTTGTTACCAAGTTAGAAGAGAAAACCGAACAATTAGTAAATACTTTAAAAGAAATGGAGAAACGGTGAGTCTCACTAGTGTTTTAATTACTGCATGATTTTGTTGTTGTTGTTTTCATTTCCACAAAATCTGAAGGCGGAAAATCAAACAAAAAAATCTTTCAAAGTTTTTAAATTCATTTTCTTTTAAATTTTGGGTAAAACATTTTCACTCATTATTATTTTAACTAGTATTTTCTTTCATTTAATTTTCCATTCACTAAACTTTTGCTTCTTCTGGCATATAAGCTTCAGGTTGCTTAGAATACCTGCTGTTACTCAGTGGTCACTCATCTGAATACTGACCAGAGTCATCAGTCCTTAACTTTTTATTTAATAAGATTAATTTCATCTGGCACATAGGCTTCAGGTTGCTTAGAATACCTGCTGTTATTCAGTGGTCACTCATCTGAATACTGACCAGAGTCATCAGTCCTTAACTTTTCATTTATTAAGATTTGCTTAGTCTTGCTCACAGGCTTCAGGTTGCTTATAATATTTTCTGTTACTAAGTGGTAATTAATCTGAATACTGACTGGGGTCATTAGTCCTTAACTTATTCACTAAAATTTGCTTTATCTGGCATATAGGCCTTAGGTTGCTTATCGTACCTTCTGTTACCAATTAGTCACCCACTTAAGTACTGGACAGGCTTCTCACTGCTTAACTTTGGGGTTATTTAGTTGTTTTATTCTATTGAAACTCCTTTGGATCATCATTTATATAACAGTAAAGGACAGCATGAATTAGAGACAATGATAAAGGATAGGTGCTTAATAAGACTCAAGCTCATATCAGTCTTTGTCTTGAGGAAATCTAGCTAGTTAAAACCTGCTGCTTTACCAACTAAGCTACAAGAGCTATTGGCTTGCAGAAGCTCAAATTAAAACTTACAACCTTGATTCAATCTCTTTATCTCTCTGCACCATGTTGGTTAATGTATCGATTTTTAGTTTTAGTTTTCTGATGAAGATAACTAATTAAAAATCAAAATACTTACCTCAAATTTCTGATAACTCAAGATATTTTTAGTACCCTAAAGTACCCTAATTATTTGTGTATAAGATGCACTATTTTTCCTAATTTTTCAACCCAAGAGATAGAGGTATATATTATATGTGATAACTAAATATTAAGTTTTTTGTTCTAGCACTATGAGTTGTCATATTCATGGGGGGAGGGGAAACCCATGGCTTTGTGGCTAATGTGCTGAACTACCACATCAGAACAAACGAGTTCAAACTCCAGTCAAGCAATTATGATCCCTTTCAGACAAAATACCCTTGAGAAAGATATGAACTCTTTTATTCCCCCCCCCCACACTCAGGCTACAAGTTAAATAATACCACAACTGTTGTTCTACAAGGAGGACTTTGGCTTTAAATAACTCATAAAAGTTGATATGACATTGAAATAAGAAATCAAGCCAAACTATATTCAAGACATTATGACCGAAAGTAAGTTATATCTGTGATCCAAACTAACTAACATGTAAAAAAACCGCTTCTGTTTTAGATTGCTGTATAGAAATAGCCATCAGGCCATTGGCCTAATGAGTCAAGTGTTCGCCAATGGTTGGTGAGACTGGGGTTCAATCCCATGTCGAGTCATATCAAAGACTCAAAAAATGGTACTTGATGCCACCTTGCTTAGCACTCAACATTATAAGGTAAGCATCAAGGGTAAAGTGGAGCAATCCAGAGAATGGAGTAGCACTCTCCCCTACACCTCGGTGTAATAGCTATTGAAAAAGGAGGCTTCGGTTCACCGTCGACTGAGGTCACCAACTTGTGAACTTATTTTCGCCAAAAGTTTGTTATATAATTTCATGTGAACATGTCTTTGCATTTGCCGTAGATTCTGTGTAAATTTTGTGCTTCAAAACATTTTATATAAATTCTTATTTTTAGTCAATACAAACCAGACAAAAGTTTGAACAAATCTTAAATTTAGTTTAACTTGAATTATTACAAATTCCAAAAAAAAGATATATCTTAGACGAGATGTTTTCTCCTAAAATTTCATTGCTGAAAGTTAACAGTACATATGCTATTCACAACGAATTACAGTAATTTTAATTACATCAACATCCAGACATGCCGACAATATGGATTCCCTTGACTCTCTCTTGTCATCTTTCCCTATCAATCATCACTCTCGGCAGGTCTTTTAGATGGCATCCTATATCCGCAACAAGTTGATGAATATAATTCTTTGCTGGTTGGCCAACACTAGTGTGTCCATGTGTAGTAGTCCATAGGACAACTTCACTTATGAGTTTGTTTTTACTTCTCCATCAGCGTTCAGTATGCCTTGTTTCAATGGTTTGCAAGCTGGGAGGTAAGTGGCTATACAGGTGCTGTTTTGTAGGGTGCTGCTTTCAGGATTTGTTCAAAGTAGCACATAATATCCTTGTGTAGTTTCCATCTTGCTTTTTCTCCAGGTATTTCCAAGTCCAAGTAGTGCAGCCATACTTTAGTACTGACACAGCTACAGCTTGGAAAGATTTATTAGAGAGATCAGATTTCCATATGGTCATCAATAGCAGACTACCTTGGTAGCAGTATCTCTTTTACATAGATACATTATTTTAATAGCATATTTCATTTATTTTTATTTTTAGATGAAGGGTTGATTTATCTTATGACTTTGATCATCATCTCAACAACATTGACATTTTTTTTTAAAATCTTATTCAAATCAAATTCATTTTTTAAAATTTTATTTTTCATGATTAATATCGGCTAAGTTTAATCAAGCATAAAACTAGATGGTAAGAAAATCAATGTTATACTCGGGTGAGTCAAAAGTTTTGCAATATTTTTATGATAGTTTGAAGTCTATACATCATATGACCTAACCAGTCAAAACCATGGAAAGAACCTGCTGTGGTTAGTAGTTTAGTCTAGTTTCTTTATTTAATCGTATATCAACCTTTGTGGTTTATTCAAAGCCAAAGCCATTGCCCAGTCAACTGGGGCTGTAGAATACACTGACTGCACCTCTGCAGAGGGGTAAGACCCCCCCCAACGAGTGTCCTGGATATGACACTAAACACTCTGATGGCGAGGTTCCAGCAGTGCTGGAGCTTTGGGGAATACGGAGTACCCCTTCATTGCCATCACTCCCTGGTCCACTCTGGCCTGGAGTGGTAGCACCTGATAGGGCCCTATCTATGGGTTAAATAGAACTAACAGCATACTTATGCTAAAATGAATTGTTTGACTAAACTGAATAGCTTGAAATAGAAATGTTTTTGACTATTGAACCGTACTTACATTTAAACTGCATGCTTATGCTTAACTGAATTATTTCAAATAGAACTGTTTTTAGACATTAAAACTGTATTTACACTTAACTGAATTTTTACTTATAACTGCTTGAATAGTTTGAAATAGAAATGTTTTTGACAATTAAACTGTGTAATTATGCTAAACTGAATTATTTTAAATAGAACAGATTATTTACATAAAAATGGATTTGGCATTAAATAACCTACAAAGGTTGATATGCCATAAAATCCAACAAACCAAAGCCAAAGCCATTTCCACTGAAGAACAGTAATGGTACTATTTAACATATAGCTGGGTGGAGGTGAGAGAGTTCATATTTTTTCTAAAGTGAATATCCCAACTGGAGTTTGAACTTGCTTACTATGATTTAGTAGTCCAACATGTCTGACACACTGCCATGGGGATTCTCTCATAGTTGTTAGTAATATTGTAGTTGATGTCAACTTATGCATTGCTTCACACTGTTTAATTTGAAAGCTGCTCATGAATGCAGAAATTTTATTTAGGCTGCAAGAACCTTGATGATCAGGCAAAGATCAGGCTTGACCTCTAAAATCATGGATTCTAAGGCTGTGCTCCAAGTCATAAAGGCAAATCCAAGGAGTATCACTTGGAAAGTATCAAACAAACTCAGTATTTCTTATAATACCCACCTTTTAAGTAAGGAAGGCTTACCAGTCTTGAAACTCATCCTTTAAAATCTCTTTTTTTTATCTGAGTTTGAACATCAATCACTGGTACTAGTGGAAAATATCCAACTCTCTTAGCCATTAAACACTTTATTAGGGAATTGGAAGAAGCAGTGACCTTTTTTTTATGTCTGACCTCATATTTTTGATGTTTTGGTTTTTATCAAAATACTTTGACAGTCCTTCTGGAATTATAGAAAATAAAATAAGATAACTATCAAATTTTTTTTTTAGCATTAAATTGAAAAACACGGTAAAAAATTAAAAAAGATTATAATCTTTTTTTTTCTCTCCTTTTTTCTTTTATTATCAACCAAACACTGAAACCAGAAGTCAAAATGTCATTTTTGCCTGATCTCGTATTCTTAACAATTTTTAAAAACTTTTTGACAGCATAACATTTTTTGAAGAAACTGAAAAGAAAAGAAAAAATACATAAAATTTTAAAATTATATATATTTTAAACATTTGTTACTTATGTCATATTTTTTGTTGGCTGGGAGTAGAACATGCAGAAACAAATATAAAAGATATATAACTTCTTTTACTAAGGTTAAGTTAAAAAAAAAAAAAGAAAAGAAGTTATTTACATGTCTCAGACTGTTATTTTCATCTTGGTTGTTATATTTACAGTGTTTCAGTCATTGTACCCCACTGGCCTTCTTCCGTTGTTTTTTTTTCTTAGTAATCATCAGAGAATTTCAAATGAAAACCTTTATTCAGTCCATTGAGAATGACTGTTCTTATTTTACTGTTTCTGCATTGGAATATCTTGTTAATTCACATTAGTTATTTTGTTCTTGTAGTATTGCTTTTCTTACAACTGAATCTGGGCCTAGGGATTGAACTCTTGACTTTCAGATAGATTCTAAACTCTAAACCAACACCTTTAGCCTCCACATTGCGTTCTCATTTTGCCTGTCATTTCTCTTCAAACAAATCAGTTTCGCATAAGTACACAGTTTAATTCTGTTTGACCCATAAATAAGACCCTATCGAGTGCTACCACTCCAGGCCAGAGTGGATCTGGGAGCGATGGGAATGAAACAGTACTCCACATTCCCCAAAGCTCCTGCATTACTGGAACCTCACCATCAGATGGTTTAGTGTTACATCCAGGACACTTGCTGAGGGAGTCTTACCCCTTTGCAGAGATGCAGTTAGTGTATTTTGCAGGCCCAGCCGACTGAGCCAGTATCTATATATATATATATATATATATATATATATATATATATATGTGTGTGTGTGTGTGTATGTCTATGTTTTATATATATATATATATATATATATATATATATATATGTGTGTGTATGTCTATGTTTGTGTGTGGATATATTTATGTGTATGTTTGTTCATATTTGTGTATATATATATATGTATGTGTGTGTGTTTGTGTGCATATATGTATGTGTGTGTGTTTGTGTGCATATATGTATGTGTGTGTGTTTGTGTGCATCTATATATGTGTATGTGTATGTTTGCGTGGATCTATATGTGTGTGTATGTTTGTGTGCATATATATATGTGTGTGTGTCTGTATGCCTATATGTGTTTATTTCTCAGCCTATTAAGATGTATATGGGTAAATTTCATTGAAGAGCCATCATGTATCTGTTGTTGATCACAAAGATCTTTTGAGAGAACTGTTAATTATAATATTTAGACTCTCTGCATTTCTGCTTTTCGGATCTATCATTTATTTGACTTTATTTCACAAGAGTTCCAATCTTGAAAGATCTTTACAAGAAACGTCAAAGGACTGATCTTTGGAGGCCCCAGGCCAGTTAATATCTTATAATCTGTACCTTTGCTTGCTGTAATTATATAAGCATTAAAACACTTTTATTAAATTATTCAATATACGGATCTTGACAAGGAAATTTGCAGACAACTTGTTGACAATTGCTACTGATTGTCTTTGGTTTTAGCTCATTGTTTAGTTGGTTAGTTATCTTTTATGGCATATCAACCCTTGTAGATTATTATTTAATGCTAAATCCTGTTTATATATATATATTATATGGAAGAAAATAATGGATAGTAATCCGACAATCTGTGAAGAAAAATTGACAACAAGTAATCCAAATAGAAAGCAGGGATTTATAGAGAAACAAAGTCAGTCGATCAGCGTTCGTTTCTTTAAAATACGTCACCTGACATTAGAAACATTGTGCAGAATCCACGTTCCGTTAGTTCATCGAGAGATACAAAATCATTCCTCATTTTCGACGAAATTCAAATCATATAAATCTGTTTTTTTTGTTTTTGTTTTTTTTTTGTTTGTTTTGTTTTTTTGTTTTCTCATGTCAGGTGATGTATTTTAAAGAAACGAACGTTGATTCATTGATCAAACGGACAATTTTTCTTGTCACAAACAGCCAACTTTTCTTGTTATACGACTTTTCCAAATTTTTATATATTTTTACACTTTTTATACATCCATCTACACTTAACATCACTAATAAAACCCCTCACAGCCCTGATGATGGTTCAGCAGAACCGAAACACTATAGTGTCGACTGACTTTGTTTCTCTATAAATCCCCGCTTTCTATTTGGATTACCTGTTATCAATTTTTCTTCACACACACACACACACATATATATATATATATATATATATATATATATATATATATATACACACATACATATTTTTGTAAATTATGGAAAAGAATCTGACGGTATGGAAAAATTAACAGAGTTGTCCAAAATTGATGAATTTATTTAGCAGGAAAGTCAAAGCAATAATGTTTCGGTATTAATATACCATCATCAGGACTTTAAAAGATGACATCAAGTGTTGAAGGAATAATGATGGATGTTTAATAAAATACAGGAAATATGTTCTTTCTTTGTTTACATATTTTCTCCAGAATTTCCTTAGTAAATAATTAAATATTCCTCTATTATATAATAATCCTTCATAAATGATTGAACAGTTCTATTTGACCAATTGATGGGTTAATGGTTCAATTAGGATCTTGATGGAAATTATTTTATCATAAAAATGCAATGGAAATTATTTTACTATAGAAATGCATTGGAAATGATTTATTATAAAAATATATTGGAAATAATTTTACCATAAAAATACATTGGAAATGATTTTTACTTGAAAAAAAAATGCATTAGAAATGATTTTATCATAAAAATACATTGGAAATGATTTTACTGTAAAAAATACTTTGGAAAAGATTTTATTATAAAAAAGCATTGGATATGATTTTATTATAAAATGCATTGGAAATGATTTTTGCTATGAAAATTCATTGGAAAGGGGAAATCATCTTACTATAAAAATACACTGGAAATTTTACTATAAAAATGTATTAAAAATGATTTTGTTATAAAAATACATTGGACAATGATTTTTACAATAAAATTGAATTGGAAATGTGTTAGTTCTACAGCAATCCATGTGACCATCTATAAACATTAAACAAACTCTTCCCAATTACTGAAATAGAATGAAGAAAAAGTTTTCATACAATTTGTCTTAATCTTAGAATAACAAGACTTATTCAACTGAACCTCGCCCCTAGGGGACCAATCATCTTTCCACCTGGGCCTTGCTCAGGCAACAATGTTTTCTTTGTGGTCTTTGTAGGATGACTCATTCTCTTCATTGTTTGTTCACCACCTCAATTAGTCTAGAGTTTTCATCTGTTGCCTCTCTGTAAGTAACAGGGTGAAGACAGTTCTCCTTGCCCCAGGAAAATCTTTGTTATTTGTCAAAGATTATGATATTGAACAAATAGTGAATTGCAGAATGTCTTCTCTATCCACACCTACAATATTGTTTTTGTTTTTTTTTAGTTTTGCCTTGTGTTTGTTCATTCTCTTGACATAGTTCTGTGATAGAGAATAGGACTTTTGGTCTTACAGTGTAAATTTATGTGTATCATTATAATTTACTAAAGGTGGTGGGATCCCCATGGCATGAGGGCTAAAATGAGTTCAAACTCCAGTTGTACTATTATGTTCACTTTCAAACTGATACCTTTGGGGAAAAGTATGAACACCCTCATCTCCCAGCTATGGGTTAGATACTATCAATGCTGCTCTTCTACCGGTCCAGTCAACTGGGGCTGTGGAATACACTGACTGCTTCTCTGTAGAGGGGTCCCCCAGCCCCAATGAGTGTCCTGGATATGATACTAAACACTCTGATGGTGAGGTTCCAGTAATGCTGGAGCTTTGGGAAATGTTGAGTACCCCTTCATTGCCATCGCTCCCAGGTCCACTCTGGCTCGGAATGGTAGCATCTGATAGGGCCCTATCTATAGGTTAAATAGAACTGCGTACTTATGCTAAACTGAATTGTTTTAATTAGAACTGTTTGACTAAACTGAATAGCTTAAATAGAAATGTTTTCGACTATTAAACTGTATTTACATTTAAACTGCGTGCTTATGCTAAACTGAATTGTTTGAAATGGAACTGGTTTTGACATTGAAACTGTACTTACACAAAATTGAATTATTTAATATAGAACTATTTTGACATTTAACTATGTATAAACAAGATCTGTACTTATACTAAACTGAATTAGCTGAATTAGAGCTGTTTTGACAATTAAACCGAGTACTCATGCTAAATTGAATTGTTTCAAATAGAGCTGACTATTTGCATGAAAATGGATTTGGCGTTAAATAACCTTTAAAGGTTGATATGCCATAAAACCCAACCAACCAACCAACCTGTTCTTCTACAATGATAGCTTTGGCATTGAATAACTCACAAAAGTTGATATGCCATAAAACATAGAAACCAAGCCATAATTCACAAAATATCTTCTTTTTTTTTATGTCTGTCTTTGAACATGACTCAGATAGCTAAAATTGAACCCCCCCTACAAATGTAATATTAGTTTTTGAAAATTCCAAAACTTTTTCGCAAATTGGTTGATTTACCGAGTATAGGGAGGTGGGAATTGCATAAATGCTATCGCCATTGAAAATAGAATCAAAGACCAAAGTTCAAAACCTGGACAAAGCTGTTTGCATTTTATTTTACACTGATGTCCTTGGAAAAGGTATCAATCTGTTCTCAATCCATCTGTTCTCTCTATCCCAAGCTATTGGTAAATAACTAGAAAACCTAGGTAACTAATTTAGAAAAAGGAAAACTCTGAATGCTAACCAGCAATACTCTCCTTAAAAATTTACCTTGTGTCATATCCTGCCCGTGGTGGATGGGTTACCCCAAAATTCTACTCTTTATTTGTTATGTTTGGTTTGGTTTGGTTTCTTTGTTTAATGGCATATCAACCTTTGTAGGTTATTTAATGCCAAAGCTATTCACCTAGAAGAACAGTAGTGTACTATTTAACCTATAGCTGGGAAGATAGGGGGGGGTGTCATACCTTTCCCAAGGGTATTTGAGCGAAAGTGAATGTAATAGCGCAACTGGAGTTTGAACTTGCTTACTACGATCCTGCAGTCCATTGCTTTAACCATTACACCACGACGACACCCCCCAACAGTAGTGGTACTATTTAACCCATAGCTGGGAGGATAAGGGGGTTCATACCTTTCCTAAGGGTATTTACCCGAAAGTGAACATAAGAGCGCAACTGGAGAATGAACTCTCTTACAATTTCGCAGTCCATCACTTTAACCATTACACCACGACGACACCCCCTATTTGTTATGTATATTCTAAGTTGTTTGTCTTTATCGCATGTCCTTTTATATCAGCTAAGAAAGAATTATGAATACTACAAGGCTTAACTAGAACCAGTTGTTAATAAATTCTATTCTTACTTTATTGGCACCAAATTTTACTTTTAGTCTTTTGGCAATACACGGAATATGTTCATTTGTCCAAATAAATCTAGGAACATTTATGATTCTTCTTGAAATTACAGTAGGTTTATGCCATATGGATTATATACCTGATGAAGGCAGTAGAATTGATTGGTCAAAATATTGTAGTAATAACATTGGCAATACAAAGAATAAGATCAATTTAAACTTGCAATGATAATGACTCTTTTCAAAGTTATAGACAATATGAAATATTGTTTTTTGAGATTTAAAATTGCTTCAGTGATGTCACCTAAAAACACCTGCCTTAGTCAGTAAAGCAATACCTAGAAAGACATCATGGCTACAATAAATTTTTATGACATCTCCATTTTCTTTTTGACAAGTGGTAAATTTTTTATTGTCTGTTTGTTTTAGTGCTTTACATGTTAGAATTGCAACCATAAAAATCTGATGAGATTTATCTAATTACTTTAAATCATCTTTTGGTACAAAGGGAATAAATTTTCAAGCCTTTCATTATTGTAGCTTTTGTTGCAAAAAAAAAAAACAACATTTCTACTCATGAATCATATGACAACTGTTGTCTAATGTTTAGAGATTAACTGTTTTCCTTATACCACACATTTTTCTAGACTAGTATCTTTATCATTTTTGTTTTTATCACAATATTCAACTTGGACTAATTTTTTGTTATCACAATATTTAACTTAGATTAATTGAATTGAAAAATTTAGGAACCTGTTGTAAAAAAAAAAAA
>CAUZXS010006005.1:82500-150000 GCA_963585895.1 Sepioteuthis lessoniana
GTATTAAGTAGTAGCATTCGTTTGTTTTACATTTTATACCTTACCAGATATATATATATATTCAAATAAGTTTTATCAAAGATAACAGGGTGTTTCTGTCATTTCATCCTTTTTTTTTTTTAACTTTTTCTATTTTTGGATGTGTATTCTCATCACTGTTTTATGAAGGCAGGGTCTTATTCATCCACAGGGTACAGTCAGCATATTCTGATCCCCACTAACAAGGCAGAATTTTTTTTTTTTTTTTTTAAGGATAGATTTTCTTATTTAGAGTAGGAGGTCTCTAACCTTTTCAGCTGGAGGAGACTACAAAGTTTAACATTGAAGGGTCTGGCACCAGAAACTTAAAAAGAAATTAAAATACAGCTAAATTCACAAGATAACAATAAAAATTATTAATAAGACAACTGATGTTGTTTTCAATAACAAAAAACATGTAATATCAGGATTAAAAGAAGAGATTGATAAAATGAGTACATCAAACAAGTGACGCTCTGGCAGTTGTGAACATACCCTACTTTTGGCATATTTTATTTTGGAGAACAAATCTTCACAGCTGGATGTAGCACCAAACATGTTCACTACTTACTGGGTGTAGCTGATAGGGTTGAGGAATCATTCAGATGGTTCTTATAGAAATCAAGGATGTGGTAAGCAAGAAACTTGAATTTCAAATGTTCTGAACCCTGAAGATTAGTGAGTCCCGTCTGCAGTTGTAATGGGACGTTTTCAAAGTCAACATCAAAAGCTGAAGAGAAAATTTTGAAAGTTAGTTATAGGGCTGTGCAGATGGAACTTGAGGGTTGCACGCAGCCCACAGGTTGGAGATCTCTGATTTAGAACGTTCTTTTTTTCTTTGAATTAAGCACAAAATTTTTATATCATACTAACAACACTAATAGCTGTCAAATTTTGACTGGAATGTTATGATCTTGTGGGACATGTTAATGGTTGGTTGGGTTTTATGGCATATCAACCCTTGTTAGTTATTTAGTGCCAAATCCTGTTTGTTTTTATATTTATATATATATATATATTCAATTATGATTTGGAAACACATTTTGTAGATACACACAGTTAAATGGTCAAACAGTTCTATTTCTGACAATTTAATTTAGCATAAGTCTACAAAGTTAAATGGTTCCAAGTATTGCTATGTATCACTAACAACTCAATTAAACATCAGTCATTTGTTTACACAGAGTTAAATGATCAAACAGTTCAATTTAGCATATTTGAACCTTAGATAGGACCCTTTCAGGTGCTACTGCTCCAGCATTACTGGAGCCTTACCATCAGATTGTTTAGTGTCATTTCAGGACACTCGTTGAGAGGTCTTACCTCTCTGCAGAGATGCAATCTGTGTATTTTACAGCCCCAGCTGACTGGGCTAAGGGACATGTTGAGTAATGTCTGTGTTAAAATGTGAAATAATGAAAATGCTTCATCTAAAAATCTCATAACCTTAAAAAGGCTGAAGAATTGATCAACCATCAATTTATGATTGGAAAAATTTGAAATGGTGAAAATTGCTTTATTATTAAATTTTAGAAATCCAAGCAAAAGAACATTTTTTTCTTTTGAATGTCATTGTCAAAATTTTTGGTAACTTTTAAATGTTGCATTTTGTTGATTTTGATGTTTGGTTTTCCAATTTCTTTGTAATTCAGGCATTTAGTGTTTGTGTACAATTCCAGTTAAATGGACCCAAAATTGATTCATTTCAAAAGACATGTTTTTGCATAGACTGCCATGTGCTACATTAAGATTTTGATTAGAAAAAAAATGAAGGTATAAAAATAATAAAAACAGGCATAGCTAAAATTTTGGTAAAAACACAATTGGAAAACAGAATGGGCATTGGATTATATCGGTTAAAGCAAAAACTCTTGTTTTGAATTTAAATGAATAATTTTTTTAATTAAAATTTAAATCAAATTCTAAAAAGATATTATTCAAAAAATATAAAAAAGAAAAATTTCATGATAAAATTGAATCAAAAAATGAAGAAATAAAATTAGAAATGAAAATATTTTAATGTAGCTGTGTCAGTCCTGTTGTATGGTTGCACCACTCGAACTTTAATGAAATGCCTGTAAAAAAAAAAAAACTAGACAAAGATGATGTATGCTGTTTTGAACAAATGCTGTAAGCAGCACCCCACAAAACAACAGCTGTATGACCACTTACCTCCCATCTCACAAACCATCCAAGTAAAATGAGTAAGACATGCTGGATAGATAAGGAAAAACTGATAATCAACATTCTTCTACACATGGACCAACTAATGTTGGTTGATCAACAAAAACTTGGATTAATCAGCTCTGAGCTGACACTGAATACAGTTTAGAGGACCTACCAGGAGCAAAGGCCAATTTGGACAGATGGCAAAAAGAGACTGTTAAGGGAATCTGTACTGTTAGCATGTCTTGTGGAGGAGGATGAGGAAGTCACTATGTTCTATAACATTGTGAGTAGATTTGAAAGTTGGTCTCTCGCAAGTTTATTGAAGAAAAGGTTGTCAAGATGAAAAGGCTGTCACTTGATTTTGGTGATTGTTGGATATGGTGAGGTATTAGATATGACTATCATTTGTTTTAAATTTGAATAAACTGAATATGTAATCAAAATTTAAATTAGATGAAATTTTAAAAACAATAGTATTTAAAAATAATAAGAAAAAATTCCATAATAAAATTAAATTAGAAATGAAGAAATAAAATTTGATGTCAAAGTGAGAAAATAGACATTAATAATTGAAATGAAAGCCACTTGTATTTTTCATAAAACATTTGAATATTAAGTCACTGTGTTCTGTAATGTTGAGGTCACTGCTTGACCCCAGTGACGAAAGGACATTAAACACGTTAGGGAAGTAAAGCTGATCAAGATGAATGGGTCATCACTTGATCCCATTGACAAAAGAACATGAGTTTCCAGAGAATCTTTCGTAGAGAAGAGAAAACTTCCTGTATCTTCTTAGGAAAATATCGAAGCCCTTAAAAAGGAGCTTCTAAAACATTAAATCCAAAAAATACGTTTGCTCTATCGCACATCAGAAATCTAACTGCTAAAACTCAGAATTCAAATTTTCTTATTGCTTCCTTCAACTGAAATAACTTGTAACCCTACCTGTCTATCAAAATGCTTCCTAACATACACTTGGAAGTGATGGAGAGTGGACTGTTCTTGTCTGGTATATCATAAAAATGTTTATTTTTTTAATGAATCAGTTTTGGGTCAACCCACCTGGAATTCTGCTACTTTTTGTTTAAATGGTCAAAAAATATTCAGAAAAAAAGTTTGCTTGTTCACCTTTTAAAAAAAACTTCCTTGTTTTTATCTTTATTTTAAAAATTCTTTTACAGGTTTCATTTTTATTATTAATTTCTGTTATAATTTTTGTAACTCTGTTTGTTTTCTTTTGTTTTTTGTTTGCTTTTCATTTAATTTTATATCTGCCAATATTGTTGTTGTTTTGTGTTTTAATTGCTTTTTTTGTCGTCTTACCAGCATTTTTACCCTTGCTTTTGTGACAGCCAACTCGTCTTTGAACTATTTTTCATTCTTGATAGTTGCAGCAGTGTCTAAACTTGGTGTAAAGTGCTTTCCTTCCAACACAAAACACACACAGTAAAATGATTTAAAAAAAAAAAAGAAAGAAAAAAAAGAAAAGACACATAAACTATATGTAAATTTTTTTGTTGAGTTATCTGCCCTTGATATTGTTTTCAACATGGGACATTTCATTAAATTATTGACGGTTTTCTCACAAACTGAATCTGTTTTTATTAAAATTTATTCAGTGTTTATAAAAACAACAACTTAAAGATTGATTTTATTCTTTTACATTGGAAAATTCTCTTTTCTGGTGGGATTTATTTTGTTGAAAGATACCGGGTAAACAAAATGGATATTTTTTAATGAGGACCAATAAAAGCTTACCTGTATATCTTGGATAATAGAAACAAAATAATCAATGACTTCTTGTATTTTATTAATAGTTTTACTCCATCTTATTATTGTTGCTTTTTTTATCCTAACACTTTGGTTTGATATACTCTTCATTATTACTATTATTTTATTACTACCATAATTATTTCCATATAACTGGCACTCCCATATAAAATGCACCTCCTAACTTTAGACTAAGAAATTCTGGAAAAAAATTCTCTTGCATGATACGCACTGACTTTTTAGAATTTGTAGGAGGCAAATTTAACCGCAATTTAATATTTGTTCAACTTTTTATCAGTTTATACTGACTAAAAATAAGAATTTTTATAGTTTTTATTCTGTCTTAAAACACAAAACTCACAGTGTATTTAGAGCAAACACATGGACATGTACACACATAAACGCAACAAACTTGTGACAAAAATAAGTTCATATTAGCAAGAACAAAATCATAACGAAACATATTCCAGTGGATATTTATCTGTAACAGTGTAAAACACGTCAGTTTGAACTATAGATATGACTTTCAATCATCACGTCTTGGATATGGTGGGGTATTTGTTCTGAAAAAAGTTAATGATATATTTCTTATGTAATATATGTCCTTAACTTTTGAGCTGAAAAATCTGGAAAAATAGTATGTATTGTGCATAAATAATTACAATAGTTTTATTCCATCATATTATTGGTATGCTTTGTGGTAAAGAAAATAGTTTAGTTGAATCTCCACGCTGTAAAGACCCTTATTAGTAGTAGTATGGCTTAGGAGACCAGGGTTCAATCCCAGGTAGAGTCATACCAAAGACTCAAAAAATGGGACTTGATACCGCCTTGCTTAACACTCAGCATTATAAAGTACATATCAAGGGTAAAAATGGCAATCTAGTCGAGAGGAGTATCACCCTTCTCTAAACCTTGGCATAGCAGCAAAAAAAATAATCTATTAATTTTGAATTGCTGTCTATGTGTTCACAACATTTTGGCTGCTGTATTTCATCAGGTATTTTTGTTGTAGTTAGTAACTTTTTTAGAATTTCAAACCAAACCCCTTATTCAACCCATGGGGTGGGATAGACAGTTCTTGTTCTGCTGACCATTCCATACAATATCTTGTATCCATTATTTTAAGATATTCTAAGTTATGAACAGTAGAATGGGAACTGTTTACTCCCATAAATTAAATAAAGGATTTGATTCAAATTTTCTCTGAAAATTCTTGACCATAATAAAAGACTGCTGAAGAAAGTCAGAGAGAGCAGAGTGGCTGAAATTTGTGAATAAAATAACCAAAAGGAGGACAATAGTTCAAATCATCTTATCATAATGGAGATTATGTGTCAGACCATTGGCCTAATGAGTGGAGTGTTCGACAATGGTCCGGGAGATTGGGGTTCAATCCCAGGTCAAATCATACCAAAGACTCAAAAGATGGTACTTGATGCCACCTTGCTTAACACTTGGCATTATAAGGTATAGATCAAGGGTAAAGTGGACCAATCCAGGGAAAGGAATAGCACCCTTCCCTACACTTCGGTGTAGTAGCTATTGAAAAGGGAGCCTTTGAGTTACCCTCGACTGTGGTTGCCAACTTTACTTACTATACCTATAATATATTAACACTGAATAAATGGTGAAAAAATGGAGGGAATGACAAAATAAACTCATTTGTAAACATTTACTATATACAATATAGGGACGAACTCATAAGAGATGTACTCTTATGGATCCCCACACATGGCCGTGCAAAAGCAGGACGACCAGCACGAACATACATTCAGCAGCTATGTGAGGATACAGGATGTTGTCCTGAAGACCTACCTAGGGCGATGAACGATAGGGAGGAGTGGCGAGAGAGGGTCAGGGATATCCGTGCTACCAGCGCGATATGATGATGATGACGATGACTATATACAATATAAATCCCAGTAGTATTAAAAGAATAAATACATGTCTCAACAGATAAAAATATACACTTATTTTGTTCCATGAACAAGCAGTATGTGGAAGGGGTATAAAATGGAAAAAAGCTTACTTGATAAGTGTAGTTTATATAGCCATGTGGCTTTACCGTTCCTTGACAGAATTAGTTGTCTCTACAGTTCAAAGACCAGTTATGAAAAGAGGTTGAGAAGAGATTTCTGAAACTCTCATGTGACCCACTATGAGGTCTCTAACAGACATGCAAATTATCTAAGGGAGATAATTATTTTATCCCTACATGACTATTTTTGCTTTTTATTACAACACTTCTGGTTAGTAGACTTTTTTTATTGCTTCAAACTGAAAATATCTACCCTCTGAGTGACTATTTGCTGCTATTTTATATTTTATAGATTTTCATCGAGTTAGAATAAAAATTTCTTCAGGAAACAATAGAATTTATAGTGAAGTATTGTTACAAACCAGCTCAAGTGAAATATATGTTGTGGCCCTGGAAAGGTTTACTAATGAAAATGCAAATACGGATATTAGATAACAGATTCTATTACACAAGAAAGATAGAGTTACATAGAAAAGGTAAGAAGTCTCGTACTGTTTGGATAACACCAATATTGATCTCAGTACTAATAACGGTGAGAAGAGTCCATTATGGTGAGATGGGTAAGGCACCAACAACAATATACTTCTATTATTACTACTACTATTACTAATACTGATAAAGTAAAAGTAGATGTGACGACAAAATAATCTACTCTTACTACTATTAATGCTGATAATAATAATGATAATAGTGTTATACTCAGTTTTAAACTAATCACATATTCTTGTTCTCTTTGTCAAAGTCCTTCAAATTTTACAGATTCTTAACAGGAAATAAAGACTGAATCTATTTTTTCTGACCAATTTACATATCAATACATTAAATGTACATAACATTTCCTGTTCTCTTTAACAAGATACCATAATATATATAATTCATATCTATGCTGAAGTTTATGTTTGTGTGTTTGAAAATTACAATCAAAGTCCCCGGAATCAGCTTCTGAGGCACGTATTTAGAGAAATAGAAAGAAACTGAGATAAACATATAGACATGAACAGATATAGATTTGAAAAATCTGAAGTACATAGGGAAATACAAACAGACTGGGATAGATAGATAGATAGATAGAATTGAACAAATATTGATATATGTAAAAAATCTGATGTACATCGATATAGAAATATGAATAGACTAGGACAGGTGGATAGTTAGAGAGATAGATACGTACTATACAAAGTTGACCTCCAATGTTACCAGATGGAGAAATATACCATTTCTGGTTTTAAAAAAAAAAAAAAAAAAAGCAAATTAAAGCTTTGATATAGAGTACAAAGATATTTTATATTCTCATCAATGGTGGATCCAAATAGGTGATCGCGCTATTACGTTCACTTTCGGGCAAATACCCTTGGGTAAGGTATGAACCCCCTTAACCTCCCAGCTATGGGTTAAATAGTACCACTACTGTTCTTCTAGGAGAATGGCTTTGGCATTAAATAACCTACAAAGGTTGATATGCCATAAAACAAAGAAACCAAACCAAATAGGTGAGAACCATTGCTTTTGCATGGCCAGCTATATGTTGAATTTTCATGAATATGTAGTTAGAAAAGGAGTGTACATGTTTGCAAAAAATGGAAGAAGAAATGTTGTGTTCCAAGAAGCACTCAGAAACTAATCCAAATTTTTCTTTATTTTTTAAGTCTTTTTTCTATATATTTGTTATGTTCATAGAATCTTGCTAAAATATTAGAATTATTTCATTAAAATGTGTTCACCAGACAGGGAATCTCTGCTCATAATTAGTGATGCTTTTATATATATTTCTCAATGCAAAACCTCTATCATTGATATTGAGCACTATTGATATGCCAACATTTGGTCTTTCATTAACTTACCTAATGAGATAGTAAGAACCATAAACCTTCACAATATATATATATATATATATATATATATATATATATATATATATATATATAAAACTATGATTTAAATTTAGCACTAAAAGTATTTTTAATCTATAAAATCTTTACAGTGCCCAATGTACAAAAATCCTGAGCAATATCATAATATACTTCAAGTATAAAATAAGTTAAAAATCTATGACTTGGAGTTTCACATTGTCAATCCTCAGGTGAGCTAGTGTCATACATGTCTGACTTCCATTTTATTCAACTGAATAAATATGTACCTGTTTTTGATTCCCATTATTATTATATGGTCGACGTACTAAGTCAGTTGGCTCAATCGGACCCAAAATCAAAAGTATTTACTGTGATGGTGGCATTTAGCTACCAACTCTTATCTTTTATTTAGCTAATTATTCAAATCTAGAAAAAGTATTGCATTGTATTTTTCTTCCTAGAAAAATTTATAATTTCCTGAAAAAGAGTACATATTTGTTGAGCTGAATCTAACAAAATCAGATGTTTTGAATATACATATATATGAATAATATATTTGATTAAATAGGACTGACACTTTGTGTCTGACTTTTATTTTTGATCCCTTCTTGTCTTCATATGAGTCGTTTGACTTCTGGATGGAATGAATTCAAGAAGACACCGTATTTTTCCCAAGTATTTTTGGCTCCAACTGGCGCCATCTTTTGAGGAACAAATAATGAAATGACAAACACAATGTTGAGTCATATACATTTACGTTCTTTTTCCAACTCTTTATCTAAATGTATATGACCCACCCTTGTGTTTGTCATTTCATTATTTGTTCCCCTGATGATGGCTCCAGTTCAAGCCAAAAGTATTTGTTGGAAAAATACAACACCTTCCTGAATTCATTCCATCCGAAATTCAAACGATTCATGTGGAGACTTGAAGAGATCAAAGATAAAATTGGTAGACATAAAGTGTCTCTCCTATTTAATCAAACATGTTTAAAATAGAAAATGCTCTGTGTGTGTGTGTGTGTGTGTGTGTGTGTGTGTGTGTGTGTGTGTGTGTGTATATATATGTAGGAAGAAATGAGTTGAATCTGTTTTACCTTTTCTATGTACATATATATGTGTGTGTGTGTTTTACACACACACATTCATACACACACAAAAATTTATTCATCCCAACTAGTTTCAGCTTTCAGCCATCATCAGAATATATTTATTACAAGACTGTTTACTTTTCAAGATTGAAGATGTATCAATTCTACCGAATTGGTTTCCCATGTGAATGAAACATGAACTTTAAAACTAAAAGATTTAAATATCCGACCTTGCATGTGTTTATAAACAGTTTTCAATGTTTTGTTCTCAAAGATTGTTGTCAAGGAGGAAAATTGATCTCTAAAAAAAAAAAAAAAGGAAGGTAATAAATTTTTAGATGATTAATTTTTTTTTAACATTTCAATAAGTATTTGAGGGTTAGAATGTAATGTTTTTAGGTTGTTGTTTTTGAGTTCTTTTCAGATAAGGGTTTCAAGATATAATATCTATCTTTATTGGTTTCTAGAACTGATGAGATTTTTGTTAATTTTTTTTTTGTAATCTTCTCTATCATTGTGAATTTAGCATCTCTGTTAAAGTCATGGTTTGTTTGGCAGAAATGTTGTTCTCTTGGGAAAAGTTTGTTAATTCAGAGATTTAACTCTCTATCTATCTATTATATATATATATATATATATATAGAACAGTGGATCAAAAGGCTTTTTATACATTATTGTTGTGATAAATCATTTTTTTTAAAGTTATGGTCAGATGTTTCAGTGGTGTATCATTGCATTAAGTGTGTTATTTAATTTCAGGTCTCCTCATCTTTGACATAAAAACACACTTTATCACAATGGTGATGCATAGAAAGCGCATTAACCCACAAGTCTTTTACTGTCAATTTATATCCAAGGTTTTAACAATATATCCCATTTCCTCAACAAATTAACACTCAAATGATATGGGTTATTGAAAGTTATAAACAAAAAAAAATGAATAAATCTGATATAGGTTTGTTTTGTTTTTTTTTTTAAAAAACATTTCTTTCTCTTGCATTGCAGACTTTTTTTAATAAATTCTTTTTTGTTTTGATGATGCTAAACCACCAATGAAATAGGTTAATCTGATTTTACAAACGGATTTCTGATTTCATTCCAAACCTTATCTGTATGAAACCCTTAATACCTCCAGATCCATCAATGATTTACTGGAATGGAAACTATGAATATTATTCAATAAGAATCAACACTGATCATGAAACTTTCAACATGATTGGAATATAAACAGTATTTAGCTACTAACAACTTTGATACTTTTCTTTACAGCAAAGCAGTTACAAAAGGTAAGAACTAGAATAGAATAATGGTATAAAGCAGAGAAGAAGTGCAAAACAAACAAGAAGAAATATTTTTCATTTGAAGAATTTTTTTTCTTTTTCATTAAATTTGCTGTAATGGTGTTTAATAATCTTGTGCTATCAGTTTTGATAGTATAGACACAGACAACAATGATAATATTGGTGCACTCGGAACAATCTCCAATGGTTTGGCAAAGACTTAGAAATCAGTGAAAACCATCTAGACTACAGCATTATTAAGCTTGGCCAAAATATTAAGAAGAGTCCTGAAGACCTGAGAAGACTTGCTGTCCCTCAGACTTCAGTGAAAAACCATCAGCGAACACTAGTGTGAAAAACTCACAAAGAGAATATAATAATAATAAGTAAAATTGACAATTGTCGTCGAAGGTGAACCAAAGGCTCCTTTTTCATTAGCTACGACACGGAGGTAAAAGAGAGAGCATTACTCCTTTCCCTGGATGCTCCACTTTACCTTTTATAAGTACCTTATAATGCTGAGTATTAAGCAAGGAGGTATCAAGTATCTTTTTTTTCTTTTTTTTTTTTTGAGTCTTCGGCTTGGGATTGAACCCTTGTCTCCTGGGCCATTGGTGAACATACTACCCACTAAACAAATGGACCGGTCCTGCCAAATAGTGGACTTTGCCATTCCAACAGACCACAGAGTGAAAATTTTAAAAAAAGCAAAAAAAAGAGCTAAGTACCTAGACCTTGCCTGAGAACTTTAAAAAACTACAGAACATGAAGATGATGCTGATATCAATTATAACTGGTTCACTCAGAACAATCCCTAAAGGCTTGGTAAAGGGACTGGAAAACTTAGAAATCTGAAGAAAAAGTTAAATGAGAACCAGACAAGGATGTTACAGGCTCTTTTGAATAAATCCTGGAAGCAGCACCCTACAAAACAGCAGCTTTACATCCTATTTTACAAACTATCCAAGTAAGATGAACAAAACTTGCTGGGCATGGCTAGAGAAGTAAGGACAAACTCATTAATGTATGGACAACTACACATAGACACACAAGTGTTGACCAACTAGCAAAAACTTCATCAACCCTGTACAGACACTACCAAGTGTGATAGCTGATAGGGATAAATCAGGAGAAAGAGTCTAAGGAATCTGTTGGCACACCTTAATGAGGGTGATGGGTCATTCAAATTATTTTGTTCAATTTTTGTTGCATTTCCCTTGCAAATCATATATACAAAAAAAAAGAAAAAACAAAATTAGGCATTGGATGGTTCACAGGGGTTGATATGCCATTAAACAAAATAAGTGACGAACCAACTAAACAAAATATTTATTTACAAATCATATATATGTATAATAAAAAGAAAAGAAAAGGATTTGGCATTAAATAACCCACAAAGGTTGATATGCCATTAAACATCAACCCATGTTTATTGTTGATGTTTTTTTGTATTCCAAATACCTTGAGTATTCATTTGGCTGGGAATATGTTGTAGAAAGCTAGCTGTTGATTAATGGTTGTCATCTGGTGTTTGAGTGTAAAAAGTAAAGTTGGCAACCTTAGTCGAGGGTGAACCAAAGGCTCCCTTTTCGATAGCTACTACACCAAGGTGTAGGGTAGGGTGCTACTCCTTTCCCTGGATTGCTCCACTTTACCCTTGATCCGTACCTTATAATGTTGAGTGTTAAGCAAGGAGGCATCAAATCCCATTTTTTGAGTCTTTGGTATGACTCTACCTGGAATTGAACCCAAGTCTCCCGGGCCATTGGCAAATACTCTAACCATCACACCAATGTCCGGTTGATTGAGTGTACACTCTATATATTACACATACCATGATTTTTTCTTCATCCCACTTTAATGTCAATTCCTTCTGTGTTTTTTGGTGCTGGTTTTTCTCTATATAAATCCTATTTCATTCAGCCGATTTCTTACAGTTCTATCACAAATATTGACTCTTTTGATATATTTGTTTTGTTGTATGTTTTCTATTTTCAAAGGCATCTTGCTTTAAGTATCTACATTGCTAGCCCAGTCAGCTGGGACTGTAGAATACACCAGCTGCATCTCTGCAGAGGAATAACCCCCCCCCACTACAAGTATCCTGGATATGACACTAAACAATCTGATGGTGAGGCTCCAGTAAAGCTTTGAGTAATGCAGAGTACTCCTTCATTGCTTGCACACTCAGGTTAACTCTAACCTGGAGTTGTAGCACCTGATAGGGTTCAATTTTTGGATAGAATAGAACTGTTTGACATATAAACTGAGTGTAAACAAATGACTTATGCTAAATTGAATTACTAGAAATAGAATTGTTTGATCGTTTAACTGTGTGTAAACAAATGATGTTTAATTGAATTGTTAGTGATACATTGCAATATTTGGAACCATTTAACTTTGTTGACTCATGCTAAATTGAATTGTTAGAAATAGACCTGTTTTATCATTTAATTGTGCATATCTACAAAATGCATTTCCAAATCATATATTTAATATTTATATAAAAACAGGATTTGGCATTAAATAACCAACAATAGTTGATATGCCATAAAACCAAACCAAAGCAAACATACATTGCTTGCATTAATTGCTCTTCTTAAATGGTCATTCATTTAAACATTAAACAGGTTCATGGCTGTTTAACTTGGGTAATCTCACAGGAATTGGTGCTTTAAGTGTGATTGGACTATAAGTTGTCTTTAAATAAAGATATCTGCACCGTAGGACAAAATTTGAATGTGAGTCATGTTTGGGGGGGGGGGTTCTGGTTTGAGTTTTCTATCCTGACACTTTCATGTCTGCTGTGGTCTACCAGTATGTCTTCCTTTTTTAACCACCCTATTTCTTTGTACCAAATTTTCAACACAGCTGATTGGGGGTAAAAAAAAAACAAAGTCTTTTGCTGCACACCCCCATTGATTGCCTATTTGAAGGAGTTTTAAGATCGTTTCCATTGTTTTAACTGACACTTCTTTTGTTGGAGCCATATTTCCTTTCAATTAAGTATGCATAACCACTTGTTGGGTCTGCAAGAAGTCTTTTAACTGTTGACCGATTTGCAGGTTGCTCAGTCAGCTGGGGCTGTAGAATACACAGACTGCATTTTTGCAGAAGGGGTAAGACCCTACTCCCCCAACTAGTGTTCTGAATATGACACTAAACGATCTGATGGTGTGATTCCAGTGATGCTGGAGCTTTGGAGAATGTGAAGTACCCCTTCATTGCCATCACTCCCAAGTCCACTCTGGCCCGGAGTGGTAGCACCTGATAGGGCGGCCCTATCTATGGGTTGAATAGAACTAATCTGCATACATATGCTTAACTAAATTATTTGAGATAGAACAGTTTTGATGTTTAAGTTGTGTACTTATGCTAAACTGAATTGTTTGAAATAGAACTGATTATTTGTATAAAAATGGATTTGGCATTAAATAACCTACAAAGATTGATATGCCATAAAACCCAACCAACCACCGATTTGCAGATCTAGTCTTTTACTGAGAGTTTTTAGGAATGCAAAATACAAGAACCTTCTATAATTTTTTATAACGATCTTACTTAAAATATCAAATAATTACAATAATTATAATTTGTTTCA
The DNA here is from genome assembly GCA_963585895.1 of Sepioteuthis lessoniana. Lineage (NCBI taxonomy): Eukaryota > Metazoa > Mollusca > Cephalopoda > Myopsida > Loliginidae > Sepioteuthis > Sepioteuthis lessoniana. Next base: position 96,320 of record CAUZXS010006005.1, read on the forward strand.
AGTATGACTCTCTTTTTGAATAAATACTTAAATGGAGACTCTTTTATGAAAATAGGTTGTGTATTCCACAGTTTCGCACTGAGGTAGCAAATTGAATTACATCTGTATTGTTGACCGTTTCTATAAATCAAAAACAAGTCACTCTGAGTCAGATATAGAGGAACAAATGAGCTGAGAGAGAAGAAATGAAAATAAGAGGGTGATATTTTATTAACACATTCAAATACAAAAGTTATTTATATATATATATATATAAACCTTTTGTTTGATATAGCAAATATGTTTTTTGAAAAAATTTTTTTTTTTTTTTTTTTTTGGAGTCTAATTATTTCACACACATTTTGAAACAACGCTATTAATGATAATAGATTGCTAAGAATTTTCTCATATTCTTTCATTTGATGTTTTTCAGTTGTAAATAATTTTGTGAATGAGATACCATCTTATAATATCACCTTGAAGATGGTTTAAAATTAGAATATTGAAATGTAGAGGTAAGAATTTAAATCAGGAAATAGGATCTATATACGTTGCAAAAGTTCTTTTTTTTTTATGAGAGAGACATGTTACTTAAGTCCCAATTATGATCACAGGTATTGTTGATTTGGTTTTATTTAATGGCATGTCAACTTTTGTGGGTTATTCAATGTCAAAACCATTTTTGTAGAAGAAGTTGTACTATAGGATGTCTCAAAATAAATTTGATTTATTGATATGATAATGATTTATTACTGAGACAAGAAACTCAAAAAAGATTGCATGTCCTGGAAGCTGATATTATAACAATTAAAAAAAAAATTTGACTTGATGTCTCTAGCTCAAAGGATGCATTTTTTACAGGATGTTTTCCAAATGACCGCCATTGCACTGATGACACACTTGAATTCATTGAGCAAAGTTCTCAATCCCCGCCAACACACTCTTTTTTTTATATGTGTTCTAGTACCTATCTTACAGACTATAATGAACTCTTCCTATTGCTATGAATACCGAGAGAATATTCGTCTCGGTGTTAAGTGTTATGGTACCTACCTTACAGACTATAATGAACTCTTCTTATTATTATGAATACCGGGAGAATATTCATCTCAGAGTTGAGTTAACTCCAGCCTAACACATTGGCAGTCAGACTGACATTCAACACTCTTTTACCTATGCTGTATTTATACTTTCATTCAATATACTTGTTTCACGTAATCCTGAGTTCATGTCTTTCTTCCAGATCTTTTACTGGTCCACAACAGTATGCCACAAAACTTCTGATTGATGGCCATTTTGAGGCTGTTTACTGACCCTGTGGCATGGAATTTGTGTACCTAACAACAAATTTGGCTTTTCTGGGGATAATTGTTACAGTTAAACTTTCTGTGAAGTTTTGCTTGGACAGTTTTGAATGATTTTGTCTTCAAATAAGTAGTGACGCAAAATACTTTTTCCTCTCTTGCCCAAGGCATTGTAAGTTGAAAAGTTGGCGACCGTAGTCGAAGGCAACCAGAAGGCTCCCTTTCCAATAGCTACTACACAGATGTGTAGGGGAGGGTGCTACTCCTTTCCCTGAATTGCTCTACTTTACCCTTGATACGTACCTTATATTGCTGAGTGTTAAACAAGGAGGTATCAAGTACCATTTTTAAAGTCTTTGGTATGATGCGGCCAGGGATTGAACCCAGGTCTCCCGGACCATTAGCAAACACTCTACCCACTAGGCCAATGAGCCGGTAAGGCATTGTAATCAATGATTAATAGTTGTTATAGTACACTATATTCAAATCTGAAACAGAAAAAAAAAACATTATTATTATTGGCAGTCCCATGGATTCTATCTATATTAAGACACCCATAACTTGGGGGATATGGGTTCATGCCTTTCCCCAAGAGTATCAGTCTGAAAGGGAATTTAATAGCATGATTAGTGTTCCAACTTGCTTACTTTGATTTCACAATCCAGGACATTTGCCGCTATGCTATAGGGACCTACCCTTTTTAGTAGTATTGTCTTTTTCTTTGTATTGTTTACTACTTATGTCCCTTGTCTGCCAAATAGTACTTCTGGTAGCTGCTAGGTGGTATGACCAAAGCAGAATTTAAAAGGGCTGCACAGTCAAATTCTCTTTCTTCCGGCAGAGTGCATGTCTGCTACTGTCCCAATGAACCAGTGGGGGGAGGGGGATCCGACTTCCTACTTGGCCATATTTGACATGAATCAATGGGATTGAGATTCATATGTGACCTTCACAAAAAATGATCCCCCTTAGCATTCTCCATTTTGGTGGGGCTTTAGTCACCAAGTGATAAAATTAGCCCTGCCAAGCAGGTATTGTCTGGAGGGATGGTGCTCAGGAACTTGATGATCAACTTACTACCCCTCTGGCAGGAACATCAGGTGGCCCCAGCTGCTGATTTGCCAGCAGGCCCCGTCCAGCAAAGGCAGACTTGAGGCTGTAAGGCCCCCGACTTCAGCTGGGCCACCTTCAGGTGGGTGAGGATGGCCAGCATAGTCCAGTAGGGTTTGAGTCTTGACTCAAGCCCGACCTCCCCCTCCTTCAACACCTGCTATAATCGACCTTCAGGTCCTGTCTGATGGGAGGCTGCGACAAATATAGCCAGGTGCCCCCAACCTGTGTTATTGTCTATACAGACCGAGAGAGCTTGCACCTCCAGCTTCTATTTCTCATATACCTACGTACACAACGGACCTTTCAACTACGGAAGGACAATTTCTCTATTTATTCTCTTTATGTACTTTTTTAGTATATCAAATTTTTCTATTCATTCAATCAAATTTGCTCAGATTATAAAATATGTTGTTAACGTATTATGAATTGTTCCTAGCTTTTTATTTCCATTACTCCCAGGTACACTCTGTTCCGAAGTGGTAGCACCTGATAGGGTCCTATCTATGTGTCAAATTGAACTAAACCATGTACTTATGCTAAACTGAATTGTTTGAAACAGAACTGTTTTATGTAAAGAATGTATTTGGCATTAAGTAACCTACAATGGTTGATATACCATAAAACCAAACCAACCAACCAACCACCAATTTGCAGATCTAGACTTTTGCTGAGAGTTTTTAGGAATGCAAATTACAACATCCTTCTTTGATTTTTTTATAACGATCTTACTTAAAATATCAAATAATTACAATTTGATTCTACATTGTTTCAAGTATGACCCTCTTTTTGAATAAATACTTAAATGGAGTGTCAAATTGAACCAAACCATGTACTTATGCTAAACTGAATTGTTTGAAACAGAACTGTTTATATGTAAAGAATTTATTTGGCATTAAGTAACCTACAATGGTTGATATACCATAAAACCAAACCAAACCAAAACCCTCTAGTTATGGGTAAATAGTTGAGCAAACTGAACTCTGTAACCCTGGCATGACAACTTGTTTAAGAGAAGAAAACCTCTGAATTCAAATCGATAAAACTCTTTATAAAATTGACCTTGTGTCAGATCCTACTCATAGCAGAAGGATTGAGAAAATACATACTTAGTTGGAGACAATAATTAAGTTCATCATGAAAAAATGCACCAAGAGGTGACAATACCATAAAACCAACCAGCTGAACGATTGCAAGAAGTTAGGATATATTGATATTTACCCAACCCCTCCACACAAACAGGATGTGACACAAGGTCAGTTTTTTAAGTGGACTTTAAGAGATTTAAATTTAGATTTTTCCTTCTTTTAGAAACAATTGCCTTACCAAGGTTAAAGAACCTAGTCTGCCCTACTATTTACCCTTAGTTGCATTCACACCTTTCCCAAGGGTATTAATGCTATGTGAAATGCAAACAGCCTCATCCAGGATTTGAACTCTATCACTGTATATATTTCCTATGACAGTAACCTTTATACCACAAGTACCTCCTTCAAAGAGCTAGGATATTGTATAACAGCAAGTTTCAGTTGGGTCAGTTCATGTTCAATTCACACTAATACTACTGAGAAAGGCATGAATCCATTTGTCTATCTCTCTCCGTTAGCCTTCGGTGAATAGTAGAACATATTGGGTTCTCAAGTTTTGGTTGGTGACCAGTCTAGGAGAAACATCTTAATTCTCACCCTAGAGAAGGCAATAGCAAAACATTCTCTATTTTTCCCCCCCAAGAACATCCTGCTGTGGAGAGAGATAACTGCATACACCCTGAAGTGATATAGAATTATTCCATCTTGCTGGTAATAGATTTTTTTTTAAATCATTCTTGATTGGTATAATATCTAAAAGCTTTTAAAGAAATCAAACTTTCAGATTATAAAGTTTTTTGCGCATATTGGCTGCCTTACTTTAGCGTAATTGTTAACAAGCTTTTCTTGTGTGTGTTTACTTAACACCTCCATTAGAAGAAAGATGTGACACAAGGTCAATTTTCACGCTGAGTACAGCTTGTTTTAATTCAGTCTTCCTTCTCCTAGATTGGTTGCCTAACCAAGTCTAAAGAACCCAGTTTATCTTGTTAATTACCTGTAACTAAAGGAAGAATAATTGGATTTGTGCTTTTTCTAAGGCTATTAGACCAAAGTGAAACACATCAGCCTCATCAAGCTTTCTTGTAAATCATTATGGCTATAGTGAGTTCAATCCTCACTGAGTGCCTTATTGTGGTTTTTTACCAAATTATACTGAACTCAGTAAATATCTTTTTTTTTTTCCATCAATATTATGGTCGAAAAATAACCTGATTTTAATATCTAAAAACTTATCTCACACTTTCTTGAATATCTGAGAAGTGTGGAATACCTCTTTATTGCTATTACTCCTGGGTCCACTCTGACTCCAGGAGTGGTAGTATTAGTTAGGATTTCATCTATAGGTCAAATAGATCTGGGGAGTATGGAGTACCCCTTTATTGCCATTACCCCCAGGTCCACTCTGACTTCAGGGTTGGTAGTATTAGTTAGGATCCCATCTATAGGTCAAATAGATCTGTTTGAAAATTATTCTTATTTGATAGGACTATGTGCAAAAAAAAACTCTGGAAGAACAACCCCACAAATGATGCAAATACAAACTTACAATGAGTGTAATTTCCTAACCTCTAGGCATAAAATAACCCTAGATGGGTTGACATGCCATTAAAATCAATCAAACAATCATCAAAATGTTTTTCCTTTTTTTATTTCTTTCTTTTCTTCATTTTATCTATTTAAGAAGAAAATTTTCCAATACTTGATTTTTGTATTTTTATCTTGACCAAAATAATAATGATTAATGCCTAGTTGTGATGTATTGACATTTATTGGCTAAAATGGATGCCATGAAAATAATTTATCAGTGGTTATGGGGAGATAACTCTGTAAAATTATTTAAATTCTTACTTGATAAGAATCCACTTTTAAGTTTATTCTTTAAAAAAACACTTTTATGACAAGTTTTTGACTGCTTATCATACAGGATTAACCTGACTGGTTTTCATTCACCCTATTCTGTCCTGTCCGCATGTTGTTGTTGTAGTTTTTGTTTCATTTTCTTTTTTATCTAAATCCAAAATTTGTGTTCTATTTTTTATTTTTAAAAAAATTTATTTTTTTCAGGAAGGACATTTAAGCTAATTTTATAAGTATTATATAATAAATTCAGTGGGAGTTATAATGTTAACATTAGGATATCCCTGTCTCCTTGGTTTGGGAAGTCCTATTATATTCTTGAATTCCACTAAACACGACTAGATTCCATTTAGTTTGAAATATTAATCTAACCAGGATTCTTAAAACAATTCCATTTTTTATCACCAGAACACAATGGGTTAAATTGACCATTTCATTGATTGAACTTTGCAAATTTTGTCAAGAAAATATCAAAAAATCATAAAATGTCCACATTTTTATTGACTATTTATGATCTTTAAATATCCCTATGTTGGAAAGAATTTGATTGTTATAAGACTTTTGACACACATAAAAGTGCAAAAATCTTTTTTAAAAAATGATAGCACAGTATCAATAGGCAGTATGTACCGCATATCACTCATTTTGAATATTCAACATATAATATAGACCAAAACCCAAAGATAGTCCTATTTAACAATTATTCTTAATTTGTTAAGATCATGATTTTATAAATGCCTTTGAAATAGCATTGATTTTATCTGAAAAATTTAAAGAACATTTTGATTGTGGATAGCTGAGGGAGAACTGAAATAAATTTTAAAAAGATAACATGTAGGTCCTTGTTTTAGAATATATATATGTATATATATATATATATATATATATATATATATATATATATATATATATATATGCACAAAAGTATTATGTTCTCCTGAAATGTTTTCATATTTCCAAATGGACTGAAAATATTTCCATTTTACCAAAAAAAGAAAAAAAAGGCATTTTTGAGGGGTGTTACTTTAAAATCTGGTTACAAAAAGTAAAATTTTACTGAACTAGTCCTAAAAATATATTACTCAACCTTTCAGTCCAAAAGATCTGAAGATTTCTTGAAACCATAGCTGGAAAGCTATTTTAAAGATTGTAACACAATTTCAATGATAAATTCGAGTGAACAAATTTTACCATTAATTTTTCAATAGAACTCTCAATTTTAAAACACTGTAACTTTGTGACAAAAAATTATAGAAACAAAGTTTTTAAAATGTGTTTGTCAAAAAATTCTAGATTGACAATAGGCCAATGTCCTGTTATATTAACAATCTTCAAACATACCCAGTGTCTGCCCCTAGCCTGCTGTGTTGGGACTCTCGTTCAAAAATTATCTTTTTGTGTTAAACATAAAGAGTTTTAAATGGTTGATTGATTTTTGCTTCTGTAAATTCATGAAGAATCCCTTTCTTTTTTTTTTTTTTTTTTTAAGTTTGTAAAAAGCATACTATAATTAGTAATTAATAGCTGAATAAACTTGAAAGATATGAGGATAGGCTGGAAAGTTCATAGGCTGATATCATATCCGCTGTAGATGACTTTTTTGACCAATGAGATCCAAGTACTGAAACACCAATGGAATCTATGTTAAAAATTTGGTCACATTCTACAAAAGCCTATGAACTTTTAAGCCAACCCTTATACATTTAAGATTTCTCTAAGATTATGCACAAGAAGGTGCTGGGAATTATTGCATCAATCTTATACCTTGAGAAATAGTTGCTCCTCCTGTTTGTGATTAGAGTTGAATTCTTAAAACTGTGTTGTATCAGGTTATTATCAAATTCTAATCACCATGTGATGTAGAAATGTAATAGAATTCTGATCGCAGTGTCATTTGCAAATATAGTTGAATATCATGCTATATTCCATTTGTTGATCTGTATTTTGCACAGTTAAGCTGTTCAGTTGACTGGTGCTGTAGAATACACCGACTGCATCTCTGCAGAGGGGTAAGACTCCCCTCCCAACAAATATCCAAGATTTGACACTAAACAATCTGATGGGGAGATTTCAGTAATGCTGGAGCTTTGGGGAATGCAGAGTATCCCTTCATTGCCATTGCTCCCAGGTCCTATCTATGGGTCAAATAAAACTAAACTGCATACTTATGCTAAACTGAATTACTTGAAATAGAACTGTTTTGGCATTTAAACTGTACTTATGCTAAAATGAATTGTTTGAAATAGAACTATTTTGACATTCAGCTGTGTATGGACAAAAACTATACTGATACTAAACTGAATTGGTTGAATTAGAATTGTTTGTCTAAACTGAATAGCTTGAGATAGAAATGTTTTTGACAAACTGTGTACTCATGCTAAACTGAATTGTTTGAAATAGAACTGATTATTTGTATAAAATATACTTGGCCTTAAATAACCTACAAAGGTTGATATGCCATAAAGCTCAAACAACTAACCACAAGTTGAGTGAATGTGGTTTTAACAGCATGTCATGCCATACACTTGAGCAGTTATAACTTCTTGATAGCATCCTTTATCCAAAAATGGCTCATTAACATGACTTTTCTTAGAAGATAGGCTAGCAGTCTCTCATTGCCTTCTTAGACTTGTTGCATTAACGAGGCTAGAGAACCCAAACTGCTCTCCTAAAGCAGGAAAGAGAATTGAATTCATGCCTTTCACAAGGGTATTTTCATATCAAGTTCTATTTCTTTTCTGCCCTATTGGCTGGGGCTTTAGAATACTCCAACTGCACCTCTGCAGAGGTGTAAGACCCTTCTCCCAACGAATGTCCTCAATATGTCACTAAACAATTAGATGGTGTGGTTCCAGTCATGCTGGAGCTTTGGGGAATGCAGAGTACCCATTCATTGCCATCACTTCCAGGTCCACTCTGGCCCAGAGTGGTAGCACCTGATAGGGCCCTATCTATGGGTCAAATAAAACTAAACTGTGGTTTCAAGAGTTTACTGTTTTTGCATTTAAACTGTATATTTATGCTAAACTAAACTATTTGAAATAGAACTGTTTTGATATTCAAACTGCATACTTATGCTAAACTGAACTGCTCGAAATAGAACTGTTTTGACATGTAAACTGTGTACTTTTGCTTAACTGAATTGTTTGAAATAGAACTGTTTTGACATTGAAATTATACTTACACTAAACTGAATTGTTTGAAATAGGACTGTTTTGACATTTAACTGTGTAAACAAAAACTATACTTATACTGAACTAAATTGTTTCAATTAGAACTGTTTGATTAAACTGAATAGCCAGAAATAGAAAAGTTTTTGACAATTAAACTGTGTACTTATGCTAAAGCAAATTGTTTGAAATAGAACTGTTTACTAGTATAAAAACAGATTTGGCATTAAATAAAAGTTGATATGCCATAAAACCCAACTAAACAAACAAACAAATTTATTTCTCTTCATAGGGACCATTGTGACACTATAATGCCCTATACTCACAACCACTTAACTGTGTGGAAACAAATTACTAACATTAGATTGATGTACTAGTGTTAGACAGTAATAAGTAAGGAAAGTTGTCTCCCTTTAGTCGAAGGTGATCCGAAGTCTCCCTTTTTGATAGCTACTACACCTAGGTGTAGGAGAGGGCGCTTCTCCTTTCCCCTGGATTGCTCCACTTTACCCTTGATCCATACCTTATAATGCTGAGTGTTAAGCAAGGTGGAATCAAGTACCATTTTTTGAGTCTTTGGTATGACTCGCCCTGGGATTGAACTCCCAGGCCATTGGTGAACACTTTAACCATTATGCCAATGTTGGCAGTGTGCAAAAAAGTGAGCTCTAGCTTGTTTAAAAATGTTAAACTACAAAATATGTGCTTACAATTCATATATATCGGATATATATATATATATATATATATTATTTGGTCCAGTTAAACCAGAGTTGGGAGTAATTCCCTCAGGAAAAGAAAACTATTCAAAAGCGAACATTAAAATTTTCCTGGTAAAGAGCTCAATCTAACTTACATTACAGAGCAATAATTTCTTTCAGAAAAAAACAAAACTGGTCACATTAGGATTATAATTTTATTTCCATCCTGTTATGTATTTTTGATTTTATTACAGAGCAATAATCTCATTAAGAAAAAACACAAATTTATAATCCTAATGTGACCAGTTTGTGTTTTTTCTTAATGAAATATATACACAGGATTTGGCATGAAATAACCCATAAGAGGTTGATATGCCATAAAACGCAACCAGTGATAAGCTATTCTGTCTCTGGGTACACACATTTAGGTGTATATGCAAGTTGATGGAAACATATCTGTATGAATATGTGTGGACAAAGGTGTAGCGTTATGTGTGTTTGTAATTATATCAAAAGGATAGCGAGCTAAACAAGTTAGGGAGGTTGGCAGATTTTAATCGATAATAAAATAGAAAGAGAAAGATTTCTCAATGGGAATGAAAGGGTTAGTTTTTTAATGCCTGTAATAATCTGAATTCTTCAGTGCTTTTATGGTCAGTGGTCAAGGATATCCTTCTTTTTTCTTTTCTTTTTTTTTTTTAAGATAGTTTACTGGGGGCGGGGGGGCAAGCTGGGGAATGTCTTTTTGTTTTTTTTTGTAATGGAAATCAGGACCTATATGCTTAAAGGATCAATGTTCAAGCCCTTGTTAGTAAGCAATTATAGGTTACCTGGAAAGGAGAAACTGACCAATGGCCATGTCTTTGTTCATCATCTGGGAGAGGTAAGTGTTACAGGCTCTGCCTCCACCCACCAAAGAGGAAATAAAACTGTTTCTTGTATTCTCAGGTCTTCTTGATAGTTTATTTATTTATTTTTATTTATTTATTTTTTTGTGGAGCAGACCCATGGCTTATGCAGTTTCAATCAAAACAAGTAGCCGACTAATCTTTACTTAACAACTAACATCAAAGCGCCATTAGTACTTTCATGTATGGAAAGAACCACTGGCTTTCATGTAAAAATGGGTTCCATTTACACCAAGAAAGAAATTGATTTTGGATCATTAAAGAGAGGAATAAGGGAGAAGGGTGTTGTCATTAACTTAAAAATTACCTGCAAGTTCATTTCTAGTTGTCTGAACTTCTGCTTTAAATAATCTTCATTATTCCACACATTTTTTCGTCTAATAGCCTCATCTGTTATCATTGTTTTTTGTATATTATCTTTGGTTTTCAAACTAAATTTAGAACCAAGAAATAACTTAAAGCAAGATTTGAACATGTATTCTGTACCACTGTACCTTACTGCAGTCATGTTAGATTTGCTTAATTATTTTCTTTTTATTAAAACAGATTCTATACCATTTTTTATATTTCACCTTTTTTGTATATAGTGACTCCTTCATCTTCTCTATAAGTGATTTTATTCTTATAAGTGACTCCATCTTATCTGTGTTTTTTTTTTTTTTTTTTTTTTGAGGTTTGAATTAAATTGTCCCCACCCCCCGATATAAAAAAAATTCTTACATTTTTGATAATAATAATAATGGTCTCAAGAAAGAACCTTATGGATAAGGGCAATTTGAAGAGAAGCTTCAAAGTGATTCATTTGAATGAAAAAATGAAATTTCTCAACTTAATAAGAAAAGAAATAAAATCATGTACTGAGTTTTCTTAGATCGACAGTACAAACATATCCTCTATTAAACATACAACTTTTATAACGGTATATTATTATAATCATCCTCGTATATATATAATTTTTACCAATCAGACGAAAAAGAATTCTTTTCAATTTTGTAAATCCATTATAAATTTATTTTGATCCACAGGTGTTAATGGGACCAAGAATGAAATTGATTGTGTGAGTTTGCTAAGATCTACAGTACAAAGACCTTGATCTTGGAGAACAGTTCCATCTGAGGAGGCCCCGATAACACCTGTGGTCAAAATAAATTTATAATGGATTCACAAAATCGAAAAGAATTCTTTTTCGTCTGATTTGTAAAAATTGTTTTGCTCTGCTCGTAAGTTCCAATATATATTTATATTGAAAATATTTATTTATTTTATAGCCATTGGCATTGAGCACTCTGTTAGAAATTCTCTATCATAAAATATACAGTACATATTCCCTTGGATAATTCCCTTTTAGTCTAATTCTTCGACCATATTTTCTTGGATGGGCAAAACTGGAAATCAATCCAACAGGTATAAAAATGTACAGAGATGAAAAAACAACAGATCTTCAGAGGATGATTTTATCTACAAGGGGCCCTCAATAAGTTTCCAGACTTTTTTTCTTATGGGCACTTTTATTGATAGTACACACATGAAACTCTAGTCCCCTTCAAAGTAATCTCCTCTGGCTGCAATGCACTTATTTACCAACATTAAGCATTTCGGTTTTTAAATTTTCCTCAGGACATGTGAGTTATTAAATGAAGCAAAAAAGATGTGAAAGTTTTAAAACGTTCTTATTCCATTGGTAGTCTTTTGTTTTATATTTGTGTGATGTAATTAGTGTTCCAAATTTTTTTTTTTTTTTTAAATCCATATCACATCAGTTTATCTATCTATCTATCTATCTATGTTGATATTTATATTATTTAGCTCATATCTACCTATTATAAACATTCCATAACATATCTATCCACTTTTATCAGTGTTAGCTGCTTTTTTCCTATCTCTCATTTGGTTTAATCCAACTATCTGTTAATCTATCTAAGTATATATAAACAATGAAGCCAAATTATTTTAGATGAAGGATTTTGTAACTTTTCAGCACTGGTAAAGTAAAGTAAAGTTGTCTCCCTTTAGTCAAGGGCAACCAGAAGGCTCCCTTTTCAATAGCTACTACACTGAGGTGTAAGGGAGGGTGCTACTCCTTTCCCAGGATTGCTCCACTTTGCCCTTGATACATACCTTATATTACTGAGTGTTAAGCAAGGAGGTATCAAGTGCCATTTTTAAAGTCTGACTCGACCTGAGATTGAACCCAGGTCTCCCGGACCATTGGCAAACACTCTACCCACTAGGCCAATGAGCACTAATTTGACCAAATAAGGAGACAAATTGAAAAAAAATCCAGTCTCCGTTTGATTGTATTGTAGTTTGAAATGATCCTAGATTCAACAATTTTCTGGCACTTTTTATCATGTATATAAACATTTTGGAATCTTTAAAATTAAAGTTGTGATTAATTTCTAAATTATGTCTGACCTAACTGTAATTTATGTTTCCTTTTTCTAGTCTCTATGTGCTTGTAAATTCTTTTTTTTTTTTCTTTTCTTTTTTTTTATGCAATGCTGAGATTCACCCTCATATTTTTTTTATTACAATCCAAACATAGAATTTCATCCACCCCCTACTCTATGGATTGTCATATCATTGTGAGTTCAAATTTCACTTGTGCTATTATGTTCAGTTTTAGACTAATACCCTTAGAAAAGGTCTAAACATCCTTATCCCCTCCAATTATATCACTACTGTCCTTCTACAAAGATGGTTTTGGCATTAAATAACCTACAAAGGTTAGTATATCATTAAACAAAGAAACCAAACCTAAGCTTACATGTCGCTGAATCTTAATCCTGAGAAGACCCATTATTTTTCTCTCATGTTTGTCTTGGAAGAGGGTGCATGGGGCTGGTTGAATTTTTGTCCATCTTTGCCATGATGGCTCTCAAAGTGAACGCTACCGTATAACATTTAGTATTATCCGTGGTTTTAAGCGTCTGATAGGGATCTTGGAATCTCCTATAGATAAAGAGAATAGGGAGTAACTGAATAAATTTTTATATTTCAGCCACTCTGCTCTCTGACCTTCTTTGGGTTCATATTATATTGGGTAATCTTCTAGATTAGGCTAGCCCAGTCAGTTGGGGCAGTAAAAAATGCCAACTGCATCTCCCCCACCACACCCCACCCAACAAAAGTGCTGGATGCAGTACTAAGCCATTTAATGGTGAGGCTCCAGTCCTGGAGCTTTGAAGAATGTAGAGTACCCCTTCATTGCCTTTACTCCTCGGTCCACTCTGACCCAGGGTGGTAGTCTCTGTTAGGGTTCCATCTATGGGTCAAATAGAACTGTTTAACCATTTAACTGTGTGACTCAAAAACTCCCTTTTTGATAGCTACTACACCAAGGTGTAGGGGAAGGCACTACTCTCTTCTCTGGATTGTTCCACTTTACCCTTGATCCATACCTTATAATATTGAGTGTTAAGCAAAGAGGTATCAGGTACCATTTTTTGAGGCTTTGGTATGACTCGACCTGGGATTGAACCCAGGTCTTCCTGGGCATTGGTGAACGCTAAACATCATGCCAATGTCCAGTCCAAATATATATATATATATATATATATATATATATATATATATATATATATATATATATATGGTAGGGGACTGGAAATAAATCTGACAGTATAAAAATTTGCAAAAATGAAAAAAACATATCTTCAGAGAATAATTTATTGAGTTATTTGCCAATGTTAAACATTTGGGCATTTTTTGACCTTCACAAGTTTTGTGTGAGTTTTCAAATGAAATGAAAAAGACAAGATAGTCTTAGATGTTCTATTTCTGTTGATGGCTTTCTGTTGCAAATTTGGTTGATGTTATTAGTGTTCAAAAATTTATTTAGAAAAAAATGTTTTAAATAAATAGAAGTCAATTAATAAAATCATCCTCTCAAGACTTTTTTTTTCATTTTTGTATTTAGTGTATATCATCTATATGATAAAAAATTCAAATGAGGCATTTATTTATATATGAGTACGTCCTTTGAATATGTTTTTTCATATTTTCAGACAGTTTATTTCTATTTTTCTCTAATACACACACACACATACATGTATACATGTGTTTATGTCTGTGTGTATCTCATATATATATATATATATATATATATATATATATATATATAAAAGTAAAGTTGCCAAGCTTAGTCTAGGGTGACCCAAAGGCTCCTTTTTCAATAGCTACTACACCAAGGTGTACACCAATGGCCCGAAAAAACAATGTCTTCAGAGGATGATTTTATTTTTAGCTTGATTCATTTTCTGACGCAAAGCATTTCAGTTTTTAAACCTTCATGTCATTGTAATCTTTTAAAATGTGTGTGTGTGTGTGTGTGTATATATAAGTGTGTGTGTGTGTTCGTATCTATATTTGTGTGTGTGAGTTTCAATATATGTATATCTATTTATGAGTGTATATGTATATCTGTACCTTTTATATATTTATATATATATATATATATATATATATATATGTGCTTACATATTTATGCATGTGTGTCTATGTATACTATATTTGCATATCTATATATCAATGAATAGACATATATATGCATAACTATATATTTACAAATATGAATGTATATGCATATGTGAATATATATACATGCATGTGTGTGTGTATGTGTATATATATATATATATATATATATATATATATATATATATATATATATATATGTGTGTGTGTGTGCGTATATATGTGTGTGTGTGTGTGTGTGCGTATATATGTGTGTGTGTGTGTGTGCGTATATATATGTGTGTGTGTGTGTGCGTATATATATGTGTGTGTGTGTGTGTATATATATATATATATGTGTGTGTGTGTGTGTGTGCGTATATATATATGTGTGTGTGTGTGTGTATATATATATATATATATATATATATATATATATATATATATATATATATGTGTGTGTGTGTGTATATTTTTATTCTGTTTGTATGTATGTATGTATCTATTTGTGTGTATGTGTTTGTTTATAAATATGTGTGTGTATATCTATGGATATATAGATGCATGTGTTTCTTAATATAATGTCTGTGGGTGTTTATTTATATATATATGTGTGTGTGTGTGTGTGTGTGTGTTTGGTTTGGTTTTTGATGGCAGATCAATCAATGTTGGTTATTTAATGCTGAATCTTGTTTTTACATATATATATTAAATATGATTCGTAAACTCCTTTTGTAGATATACACAGTCCCATATTAAAACAACTCTATTTCAAGCAATTCAATTTAGCATAAATCAACAAAGTTAAATTGTTTCCAGTATTGCTACGTATCACTAACAATTCAATTAAATATCACTCATTTGTTTACGCACCGTTAAATAATCAAACAGTTCTATTTAGCATAAGTCATTTATCTGCTCTCAGTTTAAATATCAAACTGTTCTATTTGCCCCATAGGATCCTATTAGGTGCGTTCGCTCCGAACCAAAGTGGACCTGGGAGCAATGGCAATGAAGGAGTACTCTGTCTTCCCCAAAACTCCAACATTACTGGAGCCTCGCCATCTGATCGTTTAATGTCATATTTAGGACACTTATCAGGTGGGGGGCTCCTATCCCTCTGTAGAGATGCAGTCAGTGTATTCTATAGCCCCAGCCAACTGGGCTAATACATATGTGTGTGTGTGTGTGTGTTTTGGTTGCAAGATTAGAAAAGTTATCATTAATGGAATATTTAATCATACATCCAGCACTAACAAATACCTGAAACTGAGATAAAAATTGAAGATCTGGATCTCTATCATCAAAGCATGATTTTCACACACACACACACACACACACACACACACACACACACACACACACACACACCTCCAACTTTGAGAAGCCCTACTCTTAACCATTCCTGAGATTTTTCAGTACTGCCTTATGTTTGTCGAATTTGAACTATTATTTTACAGTACAGTTGAGTTTGTTGGTATGTCAACCCTTGTTGGGTTATCAAGTGTCAAAGTCAGTTTAATCATTGGACAAAGCTGTTTACATTTTGCATAGTGCTAATACTCTTGGAAAAAAGTATATCTCCAACTATTCTCCCTCCAGATATGAGTAAATAGTAGGGCAGATTGGGCTCTTTTTTCCTCATTATGGCAACCAGACTATAAGAATGAATACTCTGAATTCAAACCTGTTAAACTCTGCTTGAAAAAATTGACCTAGTGTCACATCATGCCCATTTGGAGGGCATCGTAAATATTTTTTTTTCTGTCATTTAAACAAACAAACTTCATTCTTATTTGCAATATTAATGTCTTAACCCTTTCACTACCAATTTTTTCTTTATTTCAATTTTGGATATACCAAATTATGCTTTGAGTAAGTTTTAAGGCTTAAAATGAAATTTAGCTGAGACAATCTTGTCTCAGTGGGAGTGAAAGGGTCAAGAGCCAATTTGGGAATGTAGTTAAAAAATCATTTCAAACAGATCTATTTGATCCATAGATGAGATCCAAATAAGAACTACCACTCTGGATCAGTATGGATTTCAGAGTAATTGTAATGAAGGAGTAACTCTACTCATCTCCAAAAAATGGAGCTTCATCAACAGATCTCATTTAAGATACTCAGTGAGAATTAAACTCGCTGCCAATGGTTCACTAGTTTAGTTTGTTAACCGTTATATAATACAAGGTGACGTCGAAAGTAAGGAAAACTTAGATTTGGCACCAGATCACATATATGAAGCACTTAGTACAGATTGTACTTACTACTCAGTAATTATTTCTATTCAGTAATTATCTTTTGTTTGCAAATGCTTATATGGTTTCAAGTAATTATGAAAACTATTAAATTCAACCTCTGTAAACCATTATGATTTGATTCGCCCACCAGGGATCTATATGGACCTCTTTTGAAGCCTTCTACTTGGTATAAGATATCTGGCTACTAGTCTACATTATCCAGTGATATTTTTTTGTTTTTCTGTAAGTGATTTATTAATACAAACTTGTAAATCTCCCCCCTCCTATGGACCTCTATGCTTTTATTCACCTCACTCCCTTGGAGTCTATCTGGACTACTTTGAGAAGCTCAGAGTGATCTGTTTATTTTCACTATTTTCAAATCAGGAGTTGGAATATTCACTTCCAGGTGTTACAAGTACCATGCTGGTATATTTATTGTATATACTTAAATAACACGTGACTTTGTGAAATGTAAATTTTGGCCTGATATTAGGGGGTCACACCATGCATGGGATACAAACCTTTTGTGTGTAAATAGTTACTCAAGCCTACAATTTCCAGCTGTAAAAGTAGCCCACAGATCTTACTAAAATATATACAGTAGTTATTTATCACCGATATTACCAAATCAATTTCAAATGACCAGGAATTATTTCATATGCATGATTGGAAAATAGAAGTTTTGAGACATTTTAACATTTTCTGAGAAATGCTGAAGATCTTTTAGAATACACTGAAATCTCTGGAAATTTCATTTGTATTTGAAGTTTTATTATTTATGTATATTTAAAAGCTTACTTTGAAGAATCTACTTTTGAATAGTTTTTTTTTTTAATTAAATAAATTTTTTCTTTATTCAGCATCATATTTAATTTGTGACACTTTCATTTACTAGCTGTGATCTACCAGGGTGCCTCTACACCCTAGTTGTTGAAAAATTGTTATAGATAATCGGATGTGTGTGTTACAAAGCACTAAAAAACTTGCTTAAGCCTTGTTTTCCCTGCTGTAACTATCAAGACATTGGTGGTATGATTAACAGTGCACTGGATTCGGAGGTAATCTCGACTCCTCTGTGAGTTTCACTTGCTGCATTGAGGTTCATACCTGAACAACAGCAGTAGCACGTCTAATTTTTTCTTCTAGAAATTTAAAAAACCGTGCGATGACTTCTACCCCCACCAAAACTAGCAGTCTCTCTGTTTTCTTTTCTATGCTGGGTCCTGCTGTCTCCTCGTTCACCACGTTCCTCTTCTTCATCCACGGTCATGTCCTACACTAGGCTAAAGCAAGCTGAGGCTGATAAGTTGGCTGCCGAAGAGACTGCCCGCAAGCTAGGCCAGATAGTTGCGGAAAAAGATGCCAAGCGGTAAGATACATTCTACCCTCCTCCTTGATTCCAGGCTGGCTTGAATGAACGACAAGTGACGCCTGGCATTGGGTTGTTATGCTATTTGCAATTCTTACTTATTAACTACATTATAACTTTCTTTCCTTCTTTTTTTCCATTCTTTTCTTTTTCTTTTTTCATTTATTTCTTTTATTTTTTATTTCTTTATTTTTATTTTTATTCATTTAATTTATTTTTTTTGAGGGTTTACAATTTAATCACTAGGTGTCGCTAGCAGTTAAGTATTTTCTGCTTGAATCATTTTTATTAATTTACAGATTTTTTTGCTTTTTATTTTATATATATATAAATATATATATATATATATATATATATATATATATATATATATATATATATATATATGGCGTTTTTGTTTGTTTGTTTGATTTTTATTTATTTGTCTAATTTTTTTCTCCCATACCTCTACAAAGAGTTTTTTTTTGTTTTAAGTTTTTGTTTTTTTGGGGTTTTTTTAACAAGAAAGTATTATTAATTGATTTCAAATTCCATGATACTGTATGTACTTACATATAGGTTGAATTATCAAAGATATAATTTTAGCCTCCGAAAAAATGACGTTGACCAATACATAAGAAATAATTTTATAAGATTAAAATTTAAAGATTATAGGATCACTTAGAACAAGTGTTGGCTCATAAAATTGATCCTATAAATTGATAATTTTGTGATCATAAATCAAGGGTTCACCTATACATCAGTATATACTAAGTTCAATTATATTTACCCAACACCAGGGAATTTTATTTTTAAAAAATCATATTTAACCCTTTTGCAAGCAGATAATTTTTTTTGAGTCCTTCTAAAGATAGAGGCTAACAAGTTGATTAATCATATATATATAAAAAAAAAAAAAAAGTAAATATGATAATTTGATCAGTAAATGGGTATCTTAGTATGAAAACTGTAAAACACTCATTTGTCTATATTTCTGAGATGAATCTTGATAATTTCTATCACTTAGAATATTCAGATTATTGTTTTATCTTCATTGTTATACACACACACCTGAAGAAGGCCAAAGGATATATCAGCTGAAACATTGTGAGTATAATAATGAAGATGAGGTCAATAGTCCAAATTTTCTAAAAGGTAAAATTAAAGAACTCAGTTTTAATTTTATTTTGCAAACCAATCTTTACACAATCCTACACTACAGTGTGGCCTCTTAGTGATATTTCTATATATTCAATACTGAATTGGTGAGCAAACTGTCGATAGGAAAATGTTTTAGATTGAGCTATCACCTAATGATAAATATGTCACTTTGCTTGCAAAAGGGTTAACTAATAGTCAGTTGCCTAGATATATAAGGAAAAAAAACATACTGTATATATTTTTGTATAGGTTGAATTCAAACTTTTAGATACAAAATTAGGAGTCAGCCTCTACATGGATTTTTATTACCTTTATAGTTCAGACATAATGAGAAGCTGATGAGGTAACTGTTGGCTTTTAAAATGAATTCTATTATCAATTTACTAACATGAAATGAAGGGTCAACCTATATGCAAGTACATACAGTAATTTGTTTCAATTGATTTCAAAACATTTCATTGAGAGAAAAAGAATCATAATCAATTTTTTTTTTTTAATTAAATTAAAATTTTGGATTTTCAATTTCTCTTATCAATGTATTTTTAAAAAAACTTTTATAAATTCTAATTCAAACATTTTTTTTTCCTTTTGGAATTTATCAATTCCGACATTTTTTAAAATCATTTTGAATATTTTTTTTTAGTTATTTTCGAAAAATTTTTTAAAAAATAATTTGAATTTTATTTCTTAGTTTCATTGAGTTATTTTCCAGTAAATGTTCAATCCTAATTTTAAATAATCTAATCAATTTTTCATTTATTTATTTCATTTATTTTATTTTTTTATTTTTTGGATAAAACTCTCTTTTTCTAATTTTCAATGTTTTGATTCATTCTATGTTCCATGCTTTCCAAACTTACCAATAGCAGTTCATGCTTTACTAATGCATATCTTGACATCACTTTCAGTAGATGAGATACTGCTACTAAGGCATATGAACTGCTCAACTAATTTCAGAGGGTTACCATTTAATGAGGCGATAGCACCAGAGTTTGTGTAAAGGCCGATGCCTCTTGCGGCTTGTTCCAGTCTATACAGCAGAGATTCAGTTTTTAGGTTTTGAAGAGACAGACATTGTCCTCTTTTTTTTTTACTAGATATTCTAACTTCTGCATATTTAGGTTTTACATTTTCATATATTTTAATTATCTATCTTAATGAGCTCGTTGGCCTAGTGGTTAGAGTGTTCGCCAATGGCCCAGTAGACTGGGGTTCAATCCCAGATCAAGTCATACAAAAGACACAAAAAATGGTGCTTGATGCCGCCTTGCTTAACACTCAGCATAATAAGGTACGGATCAAGGGTAAAGTGGAGCAGTTCAGGGAAAGGAGTAGCGCCCTCCCCTACACCATGGTGCAGTAGCTATTGAAAAGGGAGCCTTCAGGTCACCCTAGACTATGGTCGCTAACTTTACTTAGTTATCTTAATTTATGTTTTTTTTTAATTTATAGATTTTTTAAAAAGTTCTAGATTTATGTAACCCCCCCCTTATTTTGTTATTGGTTACTTAAGATTTTTGTCATCATTACTGTATCTTTTTTATGCTATTAAGATTTTTGTTGAAAGTTGATAAAATCAGGAAAATGTAGATTAATTGTTTTCCAGAATAGGAAATATAGACAATGCAAACCGGTCAGTTGTGGTCTGGGTCATGTAATCACCTTAATTTAGCCTTGGTAGTGGGCAACTGCAGCCTTCAGACTACATACAGCTCACAAGTTAGGTGTGTGAAGCCTGCTTAAAGTTTTTTAGAATTCAAAAATATATCCTCAGTATCTTTCTGCACAGAATTTTAAAATTTACTGATATTTCTCTTATTCCAATTCATTTATAGTCAAGTCAGATTAAATAGTGAGTAATCATATCAAATCAAAGAATTTTGGACGTTGTTGCAATGAAAATCGTAATTCTGGACTTGTCTGGTTGGTTACCAGATTTGCCATTATTCATTTTATTTTGTACCATATGGGATTTTTGATTCATATTTTAATTAATTTTCTTAGTTTAAATTGAATTAGATTTAGATTAAATAGATTTGATTTAGAATTTGAAGTTTTATTTGAACACATTTATTTGTCATCCTAGAATAGGATTATTGTAATTTGGTTGTTCAGTTTAAAGAAATCTGAAAGTACCAGTTCTACCATTGTGTAAGGAAAACAGAGGTACTGTTTTGACCTTTGTCATTTGTCAATTAAAAGGTGGTAGACACACTCTCTCTCTCTCTCTCTCTTAAAAGTTAACATTTGACTGGAGTCTCATGTCAAATTTTTTACAATTACTTTCCCCAAAGAGAGTCCAAACACCTTTTTATTGATAAATGACAATGATCAAACAGGTATTTTAACTTTCCTTACACAATGGTCGCACTGGTATTCTAGCTTTCCTTGCACAATGGTCGAACTGGTATTTTAGCTTTCCTTGCACAATGGTCGAACTGGTATTTTAGCTTTCCTTACACAATGGTCGAACTGGTATTTTAGCTTTCTTCTCACAATGGTCAAACTGGTATTTTAACTTCCCTTACACAATGGTCGAACTGGTACTTCCAGTTCCTTAAAATTCAAGAACTAAATTACAATAGAAATTTGGACTTTTCTGATAATAATGATGATAATGATAATAATAATAATAATAATGAGAAGAAGAATTTTCAGTCTTTTTGGTATTTAACATTAAATAGTGATAATTATAATAATAATAATAATAATAATAATGTTATACAAGAATGGGATTGTTGTAAATTGGTTTTAACTTCTTAAGAAGCTAAAAGAAACATCTCCACCATCATGTAAGAAAATTGGAAATATAAATTCTGCCATTGTTATTTGTCAATAAAAAGTTGTTAGGATTCTCTCCTTGGGAGCTGACATTGAACTAGAGTCTTGTATTGAATTTATTAGTTATTTTGGAAAATAATCGTGGTGATAATAAAAAAGTTGTTAGGATTCTCTCCTTGGGAGCTGACATCTGACTGGAGTCTTGTGTTAAATTTATTAGTTATTTTTCAAAACAATTCTATGATAAAAAGGTGCTAGGACTCTCTGTTCGAGAGCTGACATTGGACTGGAGTCTTATGTTGAATTTATTAGTTATTTTCCCAAGCTGTTGTGATGATAATAAAAAGGTTCTTGGACTCTCTCCTTGGGAGCTGACATCGGACTGGGATTTTGTGTTGAATTTATTAGTTATTTTCCCAAGCTGTTGTGATGATAATAAAAAGGTTCTTGGACTCTCTCCTTGGGAGCTGACATCGGACTGGGATTTTGTGTTGAATTTATTAGTTATTTTCGCAAACGATTGTGATAATAAAAATGATCTTGGACTCTGTTCGGGAGCTGACATCTGACTGAAGTTTTGTGTTGAATTTATTAGTTATTTTCCCAAGCAATTGTGATGATAATAAAAAGGTTCTAGGTCAAAACTACTGATGTAATGTATGAATAAAAATGATAGCCCAGTCAAGATTTAGAGCATGCTGAAGATGAGGAGTACTCCATCCTCCCCCTGATGAAGTTTAGTGTCATAGTCAGGACACCTCTTTTTTGTGTGTGGGGGGGAATCTTACCCCTCTGCAGAGATACAGTCAGTGTATTCTAAAATCTGCTGACAAAGCAATTTATTTATATGAGAGATGACTTATTATAAAATCATCTTAGCCATGTTTCATGTGAGTGTGTATATACACGTAAATGCAAAGATTTTCTCATTAATTGAGTATTGCGGTAGCTAATAGCATACATATGAATATATAACTAAAAATCCATTTGTTTACACTGAAATTGACAATAGTTCAGGGGTAAGATATCTGAGTGACAAAAAGTCAGCTGGGTTCGGGCCCACATTGAAGCATCTCGCATCTCTAGCCACACTGAAGAGTTGTGATACAACAAAATAGTCTGTCTGTGAATGACAAATATATATATATATATATATAAAACAAAAGTTGACTTATCATAAAACAAACCATCTTTTTAATATAGCATCATAACATTTTACAATCAAGTCATACAGGTGAATATATTACAATTCCCAACCCATCAAGTATTTATATATGGCTTGATCATAGAAGGGTTAAAGATCAAACAGCTTGAACATTTTAAGCATAAAGGGATTTAAGAATTGTCTGTTTTTTTTCCTTCTTTTGCTAGTTCAACATTTATTGTTTTATATATATATATATATATATATATATATATATATATATATATATATCAGAGTATACCATAAAGTTCATAAGCTGATGTCATACATGTTGATGACTTTTTTGACCAATGTGATCCAAGCACTGCAACACCAATGGAAGAAGTCTGTGGACTACCAGGGGCACTATGTTGGAAAATAAACTGCATTTGGTCACATTCTATGAGAGTATCTTGATCAGCTTATAATCTTTTCACCAACCCTAGTGTGTGTATATATATATATATATATACACACACACACACACATCATGGTCAATATGTAAAGCCAAAACACCTCTAAAATATTTACAATGCTCTCTAAGAAGAAAAATATTATAGGTTTCCCAGACTCTGAAATTGAGTGGTTGATCCTAAAAAAATGCCTATCCTTGTAATGCGGTTTCGGGAAATCATAACTTGTATCTGGATGAAAAATACTATATTATAAGCTGTCGAGGCTTTAATAGATAACTAAATAAAAGATTGGAGTTTCTGGTAAGATGCCCCCATGAAAGTAAATGTTTACTTGCAATTTGGCACCTGAGTGAGTCATGTGACTTATGCCATCCATGTTGTAGTCACATGCCTTAAAAACAGTATAAAAGTGTACAGTAATTTGATTGAATATGTCATATATTACAAACTCACCTGATGATCATGGCTGTGAAACTCTGAGTCATAACTTATTACCCTGCTTTACATTTTTTTATAATTATATATATATATATATATATATATATTCTTCTCTGCTCTTGCTTTGTTGGCAAAGCTTACAATACATTGTCTGCACCTCTTATACAGGGATAAGACCCCACCACTACCAAAGCAGGTCTTTTGGGTATAATAGAAAACTGCCTCCAGTGGTGTGTCTCCAGTTCTAGAGCTCTGGGGAGTGTAGAGTACCTCATCATTACCATTACTCATAGGTTAACTCTAGAGGTGTCTGTGGTGTAATGGTTACCATTGTAGGAAATGGACACGGCAACATGAGTTTAAATCCTGCAGGAGGCTGATTGCATTTCATATAGTACTAATACACTTGAGAAAAGTATGAATCTGATAATTATCCCTTCAGCCATGGGTGAATAGTAGGGCAGACTGAGCTCTTTATCCCTGGTTAGGCAACCAGTCTAAAGAAGGAAAACTCTGAATGCAAACCTTTAAAATCCGTTAAAAAATTGTCCTTGTGTTACAACCTGCCCCGGGTGGGTCTGGGTAAATATAAACTCCAAAACTGCACTTTCACTTGATGTAGCCCTGCTCTAAAAAATTTGGGTAAAAAAAAAATATTTCAATAATTATGTATCATCATTAATGATCCTATATAATTTTTGTGTTTTTATTTTTAAAGAATAAAAACTAATGATAAAATAAAATTATATTTAAAAAATGATGCCCCTAAGCCAAAGATTTTTTAGCCCCTAGATAAGTTCAGCACTAATTTACCTGAAAGGGTAGTATCTGTTAGAGTCCCATCTCTGGGTCAAAAAGTTTTGTTTGAAAATTATTGGTATTAGATAGGAATACTTCATACCATGAAACTATGTGCAAACAAATGATTATCATTAAATAGGAATAGTTACTTGAAAACATATCATTGTTTATAAATTATTAGTATTAGATAGGAATACTTGAAACTAAATCATTGTATATAAATTATTAGTACATATTTGATTGAACATAATAGACATTTTTGTCTACATATTTTTTTGCTAATCCTTTCGAATTGTCATATTGATCTTATGATATTCAGCGGAAATTGGTTGATAAATCTTCCATAATTAGTTATTTCCCAAGTACTTTCTGCCCAACTTTGGGCCATCATCAGGGGAGGAAGTATTACAAAAGTAATGTAACTTTTGTATGTATATTACTACTTTGTAAGAAGAGCATTTGTACTGTTATATTGTGTAGCGTTTACTTTTCAAATTTGTTTCTATAAATAGCATCAGTAGCTAAAGACATTTAAGTACATTAGCACTGGTTTCAAAATTAATTCAGTTAAGTGTTGGTTGTATGTTCCTAATATGTAGTGCCTCGAGAATCTGTAGTTTTTGCTTATTATTTTGATGTTCTAATATTGTTGTGTTTTTGGTAAGAATTTTCTGTAATTCTGTTGTTGGGCATGAATGTTTTTTTTAAATGCCTTGATGGAACTTGTATCAGTAAGGTGCATTGTAAGTCTTCTCGATAAGGTAGTTGCGGTTAAACCAACATATATATTGTTATTTTCAGAGATACAATCTCCTAAAGGAAATTTAAATTGATATATAAAGTTGTTTTTTTGCAAAACTCCAATCAAGGGAGAGGAATTATTTTTAATGACTAAGTTGGAGGTTTTAAATTTATTATAGTATATAGTAAGTTCTATTTTTTTTATTAGGATCAGTGGGAGTATGTTTCTATGAATCAATGTTTTTAATATTTTTTCATTTGATTTATAATTGTAGTGCATTTGATTGTGGTAAAAAGTTTGATAAATGTTTGTTGACTGGGTGGAGTAGTACGGTTTTTATTTTGTTAGTTAACATTTTTAATCATACGTTTAATTTGTTCATCAACAATATAGTTAGGAAACCCATTATTGATGAAAGTGTGTTTTATGTTTTCTACCTCTTTATAAAATATTATTTGGGAGGAGGAGATCAGTTTGGCACAGGATACCAGATTATTAATAACTGCTTTTTTATATCTGAAGGGGCATTCACTTTTAAAATTGAGGGTACAGGAGTTATTATTAGAGGGTTTTTTTCTAAGTAGAGGTAATGAAGTTATTATTGTTGTTAGTATCAATGAGAATATCTAAAAAGGAAATTTTATTGTTTTTGTTTTGTTCATGAGTAAAGTTAAGAACTGAATTTTTTTGGTAGGTGTCGTGTATTCTTAGTATTAAATAAAAACATTTAAAACCATAAAACTGCAAATTATTTGTATTAGATTGGAATACTTGATATCATATAACTGTGTAAACAAATGATTTTTATAAATGAATAAAACAAGTGCGATAAAAAAACAAACCAAAAATAAAGATTGCTATGGAAAGGGGAAAACATAGTTAGAATTATAAACAAACATTTAGAAATTAATCAAATTTTGACATGAAATAACCCAAAAGGGGTTGATATGCCATTAATTAAACTTCCTCTTTTGTTATACCCTCCCCCTACAATGATTAAAAAGGCAAAAGTAGGGCACCTCCAGTGGTGTAATGGTTAGAAAGCTAGGCGAGCAAACCTTCACAAGTGAATTCAATTCTCATTGGGTGCCCTGTTCATATGGCCTTGTCCCACATCTAAGCAAAAAGCTTTGTGAATTACAACTAAAAAGCTAAACAACTCCATACAATGCTGGTCTCCATCTTAGAATTGTGCAACTCATTATGCATAAAACTCTGTCATAGGCACAGTTTAACATTGTAAGCATTTTTAGATTGTAAGTGCATCAAGCATGTTTTTAGAAAACATTCTTAAATATTTTTATTGCAAGTGTTTACTAATATTAATACTATTAATATATATAATAATATATTAACTCTTTTTACAGGCAGACTTTTTTTTTCATTTTTCTGCTCGCACAACAGTTAATAATAATAATGATAATAATGATTATTATATAAACACACACACACATATATGTATGTTTATGGGGACACAAACATATATATATATATATATATAATCATCATCATCATCATCATATCGCGCTGGTAGCACGGATATCCCTGACCCTCTCTCGCCACTCCTCCCTATCGTTCATCGCCCTAGGTAGGTCTTCAGGACAACATCCTGTATCCTCACATAGCTGCTGAATGTACGTTCGAGCTGGTCGTCCTGCTTTTGCGCGGCCATGTGTGGGGATCCATAAGAGTACATCTCTGCTTCTCCAGCAGTGTCCTGCATGTCTGGTTCGTCTAACTTGAATAGTTTTCGTGATAGGGGGCAGGTGGCCGTACAGTTGGTGTCTTGTGGGGTGCTGCTGCCAGGACTTGTTCAGGATTGCACGCAGCATTCTTGTGTAATTGCCATCTAGCTTCTTCTCCAGCCGTTTTGTTAGCGTCCATGTAGTGCAGCCATATAGCAGTATCGATGTGACCGCTGCCTGGAAGAAACTGCGTTTCATTTTATCGGTTAGGTCTGATTTCCATATAATCGATAGCCTATTGATAGCTGTCCATGCTTTCGTTAACCTCGTTTCGATGTCCTTTTCGGTTGATTCAACGCTGCTTCCTAGGTACGTGAATTTGTCTACTAGTTTAAGTGGGGTTCCTTCTAGAGTGGAGATGTCCCCCGTTTGGTTATAGCACATATATTCCGTTTTGTGTGCATTAACATAGAGGCCTATGCTTGCTGCTGCTCGTTCCAAACTATGCAGAAGAGTTTCGGTTTGGTCAGGTGTATTTGCCAGTATCGCTATGTCATCGGCGTATTTGGCGTCGGTAATTGTTGTTGCGGGGTATCTTCTGCTTCTTTTCTTCGTCAGTTCGAAGCCATTCTCTTTGATTTTGTCAATCGATGTTCTAAGTACGTAGTCTAGACAAATGATAAAGAGGTACGGGGCCAGCGTGTCCCCTTGTAGTACTCCTGCTACAATGTCAAAGTATTCTGTGTCTCCATCCGGTGATCGTACTTTTACTTTAGTGTTTCTATAGAGAATCGTTATTGCCGCTACGGTTTCTTTAGGTATGCCGTACGCTAGTAGGATTTGTTCCATCTTTCCTCTGTGAATGGAGTAAAGTCGACAAATATTAATGTCGCTTGTAGGTTCTTTGCCCGTACACCTTCAAGGATTGTGCGGATGGTTAATAACCATATATATATATATATATATATATATATATATATATATTAAACACACATATATGTACATTAATTTCATTGGATATATATATATATATATATATATATATATATATATACATACAGTGAAATTAATGTTTAATGTGGGACAAACAACTATTAATGTTTAATGTGGGACAAACAACTACAAAAAAAGAACAAAACAATTAATAAAAATAAGGTCTAAAACTTAATTGAAAAGGAATATATATATATATATATATATATCCCTTTACAATTATTTTGTTCCATTTTATATATATATATATATATAACAACACACTTCTCTACCCCTTGTCACTTGTAGACTTCATTTTTGCCTCTTAAAATTTGATTTCTGATTATGCTATCATTATACCAAAACATGTCAATTTCATTTTTCATTTTTTCTTTATATATATATATATATACACACACCCAATTTCTCCAAGTAGATTACAGCTGATTTGAATTCAGTTTTCTTTCTGGACTGGTTGCCATACCAAGATTAAAGAGCTCAATCTGACCCACTATTTATGTATAACAGGGCAGGAAAGAAGAGATGGATTCATACCTTTTCCAAGAATATTTGCTCAAAAGAAAATACAAACAGCCTCATCTAGGATTTGAACTCTGGTCACTGGTTCCATTTCTTACAAAAATCTTCTTATGTTAAGTGCATGATAATGGAAACTATAGCAATAACCAAGATGAAGATATTTATCTGAGTATATCAGTTAAGCCTGCCTCTCCATATATACATATATATACACACACATCTGATTGAATAAGATAGAAACTTCACTTCTGCTTATTCTATTAGTAATCTGTTTAAGTCTTCTGATAAATCATTTTATATCTTGAAGTGAAGCATCTGTCTTATTCAATTAGACTTGTTTAAAAAAGAAAATGCTGCATATATATATATATATATATATATATATATTTGATTGAATATAATTGACATTTTTTGTCTGCATATTTTTTTTGCTAATCATTTTGAATTGCCGTATCAATCTTATGATATTCGCTGAGGATTGATTTGTAAACCTTCCGTAATTAGTTATTTCCCGAGTACTTTCTGCCCAACTTTGGGCCATCATCAGGGGAGGATGTATTACAAAAGTGATGTAACTTTTGTAAGAAGAGCGTTTATACTGTTGTATTGTGTAGCATTTACTTTTCAACTTTGTTTCTATAAATAGCGTCAATAGCTAAAGACATTTAAGTACATTAGCACTGGTTTCAAAATCAATTCTATTAAGTTTAGGTTGTATGTTCTTAATTTATAGTGCCTTGAGAATCTGTAGTTTTTGCTTGTTATTTTGATGTTCTAATATTGTTGTGTTTTCAATAAGAATTTTCTGTAATTCTGTTGTTGGGCATGACTGTTTTTTTTAAATACCTTGCTATGGAACTTGTATCAAAAAGGTGCATTGTAAGTCTTCTCAGTGGAGTAGTTGAGGTTAAACCGAGAAGACTTACAATGCACCTTTCTGATACAAGTTCCCTGATGATGGGCCAAAGTTGGGCAGAAACTACATGGGAAATAACTAATTATGGAAGGTTTATCAACCAATTCCTGCTGAATATCATAAGAAAAATATGGCAATTCGAAAGGATTAACAAAAAAATATGTAGACAAAAAATGTCTTATGTTCAATGAAATGAAGAAATGCTGCCAAACTATATATATATATATATATATATATATATATATATATATATATATATATATATCATCCCATCAACTATCAGGTTGGTTGTTTTGTTTTACATTGTATCAACCCTTTTTGGATTATTCTGATAAAAGTTTCAAAAATTCAGTTTATCATAAGTATAATTTTTTCGTTTACTCACAGTTATATATCAAAACAGTTATATTTCAAACAATTCAGTTTAGCATACAAAAACAGTTCTATCCCTCCAGCTATGGGTTAAATAGTATGACTGCTGTTTTTCACAAAAGATGGCTTTGGCATTAAATAACCCAGGAAGGTTGATATGCCATTAAGCAAAGAAATGAAACCATTAACCATCACAGCAAGACTCTGGTCTTGTCCTAGTTATGTAAGGCATATGAATAATGCTCGTAACTTTTCTATAACATTTCTAGGCGTTCTGAATTCAAAAAATTCCTTCTCCTCGATTGGTTGCCTTATTAATGCTAGAGAATCCAGTCTGCCTAACTACTTAACCGTAGCTGGAGATAGAAGTGATGGTTTCATAGCTTTCCTAAGGGAATTATCCCAAAGTGAAATGGGGAGTGTCCTCATGGTGTAATGTTTAAAGCAATAGTCAACGGAATCATAGTAAGCGAGTTTGTACTCCAGTCGCGCTATTACATTCACTTTTGGGCAAATACCCTTGGGAAAGGTATGAACCCCCTTATCCTCCCAGCTATGAATTAAATAGTACCACTACTATTCTTCTCGGAGAATATCTTTGGCATTAAATAACCTACAAAGGTTGATATTACCATTAAACAAAGAAACCAAACCAAAGTGAAATGCAGACAGCCTCACCCAGGATTTGAACTCCACTTCCTGATTTTGAGTTCCATGTCACCTGCATGTCCATTAATTTTGGTTCCCCTTCTGACCTGTGTATGATAAACATAGGTTGGTAGGTACAAGTAGATTAATGCATTGACGACTCACCATGATTTTCAGATGCAGGTTCACAAGGGCCACAATTATAGATTAAAAATATTCAACTACTAAATACTTAACATTATCAATAAACTTTAAAAAAAAATCTTTTTGGTAATTTTATTATTCTCCTTCCCTAAACTTAATGGAGATGTTCCAAGCAGCTGCAACAAGCTTGTCTCCCCTCTTGCCAGAATGGATTTAACCATTAAGCATTATTCAACCTTGCTCAGACCCTTCAATTTCCCCTGCCCCCATGCAGGACCATCTAGCATTTGTACTGAATGGGTAATTGAAAGTCGATCAACTGGTCCTCAAGGGGCCTTCTCCCCTGGCTATATCTACTTTGCAGGGTCAAGTTTATTACTTGAGACCTGAGGTGCCTTAAAAGGGAAATCCCAACAGAACCAAACATTTTTGGTATCACTGTGCATAAGTTGCGATTCTGTGTGGTTCCCCGCTATTAAATGGCCTGTTTATTGACTTGATGCAAAGTCGATTAAATCCCTTCAATCACCACTTGACACTCTTGCCAGTTGAGTGATCGAAAATTGATTGCCTGGTTTCTGGCAGCCTTAAACACCCCACCCCCGCCCAGGCTATACCTGCTTTGTGGGGTTGAGTTTATTGCTTGACACCTGAGGCACCCCAAAAGAGGAAAGCCATCTTCACTCACCACTAATTTGCCTGATTCCAAGGAGCTTTCTCCCAGGCAGTACTTACTTAGCAAGGCTAAGTTTATCACTTGGCTCTCGAGGCACCTCTAAAGAGGAATGTTAAGGGAATTAAGCATTTTTTGTGATGACTGCACATGAGTGAGATGAACCAGACATGCGAGACACTGCTGGAAAAGTAGGGACAAACTCATAATTGACATACTCCTGTGAACTCCTTCATATGGATGAGCAAAGGCAGGATGAACAGCTAGAATCTATATGCAACAGCTCTGTGCCAATACAGGATATAGCCTTGAAGACCTACTGGGAACAATGGACGATAGAGAGGAGTGGCGGGAGAGGGTCATGGAGATCTGTGCTGGTGGCACGACATGATGATGATGACACATGAGCCTCAGTTTGTGCGTCTGTTCTCAAACACCCCTCCCCTCCATCTATAAAATGACTTCATGACAAATCTAGCTTGGTGGGAGGTCAGATAAATCCTTCCACTCACCACTGCCATGAGGACCTCTACCACTTTTTACCCAGACCTTTAGGCTTAACATCACTTATAGCTGAATAATAATCATCCAGTCATATTGATAGCAGGGTTCCCTTTGGCTCTCTTTTACCATCTGTCCATATCATCCATCCTTTTGGACAGGTCCTCTAGACTGCATCCAGTGTCCACACAGTCCTGATGAATATAAGTCTTTGCTGGTCAGCCAATACTAGTGTGTCCATATGTGGGATCCCATAGAATGTCACTTATAAGTTTGTTTCTACTTCCCCAGTAATACCTTGTTTGTCTCACTTTTGGTTTGTGAGATGGGAAGCAAGTGGCCGTACAGTTGCTGCTAGGGATAATAAATCCTCCAAAATTGAGAGCTAAATCAAATAACAAAGAATGTATTGCCAGAACGTCCACATAATGAAGATTATTTATCCACAAAATATTTAGTATTTTTCATAAAATGCTTCTATTTTAACTTGTATATCTTTTGCGTAAATCATGCTCTTATTTCTAATTATACATTTTAATATCATCTCTTTTTTCACAACAATGTTTGTTGATTACATTTACATAAGTTAGATATGTGGTTTTTTAATCCGTCATTGATTTCATTTTTGGTTATAGAAGTTTTGCTATTTATTTTTGTTCTATTTCTCTAGAGTTTGTTAAAATAATACATAATAATATCCATTTTAACTGTAATGTTCCATTTAAATAAATAGATAATAAAATTTTGGTATCTTTCCTTTAAAAGAATATTAACTTTATAAAAAATTGTTGAGAGTGTACTTACTTACTTATTTATTGGTGATACTGTAGATAATAATATCCATTTTGAATGTATAATGTTCCTCTAGAAAATAATAAAGTCCTTGTAACTTTGGATTGGTGGAGGTATTTGTTTATGGGTGATACTGTAAAAAAAAAAGGTCATTATTGTAGCCAATGACTTTCAATAAATGATTTTTGTTTACAATGTACAGAATTATAATACAAACTAAATCTATTCATATCATTAAGAGATTTCTCAATCTTTAAAGCTAAAATTATTTTAAAACAAAATGAAGAAGATAAACTGCCACCAATAAATTATTTCAAATTTTTACCTATCCTCATATTTTTCTAATTTTTCGCTATTTTCTATTGGTTTTGTTTCAGATAAATCATATCTTCCCAAGTTGGTCTTGAAATATTTGGGTCTTTACTGCATGTAAACATACAAATAAACTGTCGTCCGGTTTTTTTTTTGTCTCTTTCTCCTTTAATTTTCCTTCAAATGAAAATGTCTTTCAAAAAATGTCACTATTGCTCTTGTTCTGAAAATAATGTCAATAAAAATTCAAATATAACAATATCTTCTGTTATTTGTCATTTAACTAGCTCATTAAGTATTTCGACTTAGAAATTTATTTTCTTGATCCAAATTTGATTCATTCAGAATTATGTTTATCTGATTTCTTTAAAGAAAAAAATTATTTGAAAAGGGTTCGATGTATAATACAAGGGAAAATTCCCAGAGCTTTATATTGAATCGTGTTTTTGCTCCATCATCTCATCCCGCTGTTTCAAAGAAATCACGCAAATTGTATCCAACCAATTTCTTTGAAGAAAAAAATGATTTATTTTCTTGAAAAATATCAAGTTCTTAAATTTTTATTTTTCTCTATTTGTTAGAATTAGTTTTACATATGACAAAACATTTCCACCTGAATTGTTTTATATGAGATATTATCATTATTATACACTGATTTATTTCAACTAGTATCCTTATCTTGGTTGAATATTTCTACCATTTCTTAAATGAGGAATTGTCATTATTATACACTAATTTATTCAAATTATTTTCATTCTGATTGTTATAGTCACAATGTTTCTACCATTTCTGAGATAAAGAATGATAATTTTTTACATACATATGTACATATACACACACACATATATGTGTGTGTGTTTGATATATGAGGGTCATTGAAAAAGTTCTAAGCTTCAGTCTGACTTTTGATTTGTCATACAACTTTTACCTTGGTATTGATGTCACCTGTACAGAAATTAAGACAGAAATCTGAATTTGTTTTTCTTGTTTGTAAAATAGTGGTAGTGTGTTAACACAACAAAAATGTTCTGGCAATGATCTTCTTTCTTAGTGAGGCTTAGAACTTTTTAAATAACCTTTATATATATATATATATATATATATATATATATATAATCTGAGGAAAAATCCATTGGGTAGGAGTATCCAATTTGAGTGCTCAATGCCAATGGCTATCGACATATAATTAATTTGGGATTAAGAATACATCAAAACTCAACATGCAGCACCCAAAATTTTTTTTTATCTTAAAAGTAAAGAGAAAAAATTCAATTCTTTGGTGTCATTATAAATTTATTTCAGGTCTATGATGACCCTCTTCAGATGTTAAATGAAGAAATTATTTGGATGTGCACCCAAATAATTTCTTTGTTTAACATCTGAAGAGGGTCATCATAGACCTGAAATAAATTTATAATGACACCAAAGAATTGAATTTTTTCTTTCTCATATATATATATATATATATATATATATAATATGCTAAGCATATGATAATTAAAATGTTGTGACAGTAACACCCACCAAGATGGCTGCATTAGTCAGAATATATCAGTGCGCATCTAGTGTTATGGTCATTTTTGTTGGAAATGTAATTGGTGACCTGAGTTCAAATCTTGGAGAAGACTGTTTGCATTTCACTTTATACTAATGCCCTTCTTTTCTCCTTCTAGTTAGAGATAAAATAGGAGGGAAGACTGGGTTTTCTAGCCTTAGTTATGCAACCAATCATGGGGAAGAAAAACTCTAAATCCAACTGCCCAGTCACCCAGAATACACTAACTGCATCTCTACAGAGGATTAAGACTCCCTCAATGAATGTCCTGGATATGACACTGAACAATTTGATGGTGAGGCTCCAGTAATGCTAGAGCTTTAGGAATGCAGAAGGCAGGATGTGACACGAGGTCAATTTTTTTTAAGTGGAGTTTAACAGGTTTTAATTCAGAGTTTTCCTTCTCCTAGACTGGTTGCCTAACCAAGGTTAAAGAACCCAGTCTGCCCCACTATTTACCCATAGTTGGAGGGAGAATAATTGGATTCCTACCTTTCCTAAGGATATTAGTGCTATGTGAAATGCAATCAGCCTCGTCTATGACTTGAACATGTGTTGCTGTGTCCATTTCCTACAGTGAAAACAATTACACTATGGTGAATGTAGAGTACCCCTTCATTGCCATTACTCTCCAGTCCATTCTAGCCCGGGGTGGTAGCACCTGATAGAGTTCTATTTATGGGTCAAATGGAACTGTTTGACATTCAAACTGTGTACTTATGTGAAACTGTTTTTACATTTAACTCTGTGTAGACAAATGACAGATGTCTAATTGAATTGTTAGTGATTCATAGCAATTCTTGGAACCGTTTATCTTTATTGATTTATGCTAAATTGAATTGTTAGAAATAGAACTGTCTGATCATTTAATTGTATGCAAAAAAATGACTTATGCTAAATTGAATTATTAGAAATAGACCTGTTTGACATTTAAACTGTGTGCAAACAAATGACTTATGCTAAATTGAATTGTTTGAAATAGAACTGTTTAATCATTTAACTGTGTGTAAACAAATGACTGATGTTTTATTGAATTGTTAGTGATACATAGCAATACCATTTAACTTTATTAACTTATGCTAAATTGAATTGAACTGTTTGATCATTTAACTGTGTATATCTACAAAATATGTTTACAATTCATATATTTGATATGTAAAAACAGGATTTGGCATTAAATAACCAATAGTGGTTGATATGCCATAAAACTAAACTAGACCTTAATCAAAATTTAAACCAGTTTTACTCCACTCAAAAATGACCTTATGCCACACCTGCCCATGGTGGAAGGGTTGGATTAATATATAAATGTATACATATAAGGAAACACTTCTGTCGGAACTTTTGATATATATAAAATGATCATTATTATACACTGATTTATTCAAATTGTTATCCTCATATTAGGTTATTACATTCACTATGTTTTTGGTATTGCTGAGTTAAAGTATGATTGTATGTATATTCACCCAACCCCTCCGCCACAGGCAAGATGTAACACAAGGTCAGTTTTTTGAGTGGAGTACAGCTGGTTTAAATTCAGAATGGATTCATGCCTTTCCTAAGAGCATCAATGCAAAGTGAAGTGCAGTCTCCTCCAGGATTTGAACTCTGGTCACCAGTTTCATTTCCTATGATGATAATCATTACACTTAAGTGTTCACTCCTTTACTCTGACTAGTATCCTCAACTTGATTGTCGTTATAATCACAACATTTCGATCATCATGTTTTGAGTATAAGTCATTATCTTTAAAAATGGTATCAGTAACACAAGTTCAAAACCTGCAAAATGCTCTTTGCATTTCAATTTGTGCTAATGCCCTTTGGGAAAGGTATGAATCCATTTGTTCCCATTGATAAATAAGTTTGGTTTAGTTTGATGTCATATCAACCATTGTAGGTTATTTAATGCCAAATCCTGTTCATACAAATATATTAAATATATATGATTTGGTTGGGTTGGGTTTTATGGCATATCAACTATTGTAGGTTATTTAATGCCAAATCCTTTTTATACATATATATTAAATATATATGATTTGGTTTGGCTGGGTTTGATGGCATATCAACCATTGTAGGTTATTTAATGCCAAATTCTCTTTATACATATATATTAAATATATAGGATTTGGTTTGGTTGGGTTTTATGGCATATCAACTATTGTAGGTTATTTAATGCCAAATCCTCTTTATACATATATATTAAGTATATATGATTTGGTTTGGTCGGATTTTATGGCATATCAACTCTTGTAGGTTATTTAATGCCAAATATTCTTTATACAGGGCAAGTCAGCATGGTGTAATGGATAAAGTGCTGAACTATAGAACTGTAGTAAGCAAATTCAAACTCCAGTCACACTATTACATTTATTTGCAGACTAATACTCTTGGGAAAGGTATGAACCCTCATATTCTCCTGACTATGGCTTAAATAGTCCCACGACTGGTTTTCTACAAGGATAGCTTTGGCATTAAATAATCTATGAATGTTGATATGCCATTTAACAAAAAAACTAAGCCAATTCTTTATATGATTTGTAAACACATTTTGTAGATAAAAATCTTAAATGGGTCTTAGCTCTTATTTGCACACAGTTAATAGGTTTTAAGTATTGCTATATAACAGTCAGAATTTAACATCTGTCCCTTGTTTGCACACAGTTAGTTTGATTTGATCCATAGATAGGACCCTATTGGGTGCTACCACTCCAGGTCAGAGTGGACCTGTGAGCAATGGCAATGAAGAGGTATTCCACAATCCCCAAATTTCCAAGGCTGGAGCCTCACTATCAGATGGTCTAATGTCATATCAGGACATTCATTGGTGTGGTCTTACCTCACTGCAGAGATGCAGTTGGTGTATTCTACAGCCCCAGCTGATTAGGTTCTCTAGCCTTGATAAGGCAATCTGTCTTGGAGAAGAAAAATTTTGAATTCAAACTAGCAGTATTCTGATTTATATTTAACCTGGTGTCAGATCATGTTTATGACGGAGGGGTTGGGTAAATACATTCTCTGCAGCTTTCTTCAAATGTCTGCTGTTGTCAGTAACCTTCTGAAAATTTCAAACTGAACTCTTCATTCAATTCATAATTACCAATTACTACAGATAACTATGGGAGACCACGGTTCAATCCCAGGTCATGTCATACCAAAGACTTTTAAAATGGTACTTGATACCTCCTTGCTTAACACTCAGCAATATAAGGTACATATCAAAGATAAAGTGGAGCAATCCAGGGAAAGAAGTAGCGCCCTCCCCTACACCTCGGTGTTGTAGCTATTGAAAAGGGAGCCTTCTGGTCGCCTTTGACTAAAGGGAGACAACTTTACTTACTTTACTTACTGATAATTATAAAAGATTTGAGAGTACAATATTTGAGGTTGTGACTATAATAATACCCTTGATAAGGACACTAGTCTGTGTTCATCTAATATAATCATCGTCAAGTTGCACTGCTAGCACAGATTTCCTTGACTCTCTCTCTCTCCATCGGTCCCTATCATCCATCACTGCTGGGTATATTAAAAAATGAATAGTTTGACTTTAACTAAGTTAAAACATAAAAAATTTAAGAAAAAAGTTCACTAAACATATATCATGGGAAGCAGCCAGGCAAATGGATTTAAATTTGGATCAACAACAAACCTCACAAGATACTGGGCAAAAGAACGTTACGGACCAACAGCCAAAGTCAAATAGTTCAGTCATGGAAACTATTACTTCTAGTCATCTATAAGAGTTGCATCTATTGATAAGATTAAAAACAGCCAAAGAATAATTACCATGACTAATATATATATGTATTATTCAGTCCAGTTAAACTGGAGTCGGGAATAATTCTGTCAGGACAAAAAATCATTCAACTATGAACATTTAAATTTTCCTGGTAAAGAGCTCAGTGTAACTGATATCATAGAGTAATAATTTCTTTCAGAAAAACAAAAATCGGTCACATTAGGATTATAAATTTATTTCCATCCAGTTATGGGTATTGATATAAATCAACCACACCAAAAATAACAGGACTTCTTCAGATCTAATGGATAAAATAATTATTTTAAAGAAGTCCTGTTATTTTTGGTGTTGTTGATTTATATCAATACCCATAACTGGATGGAAATAAATTTATAATCCTAATGTGACCAGTTTTTGTTTTTCTTAAAGAATATATATATATATATAATTTTTTTTTCATTGATCCAATGAGAGAAAAAATAAATACTTTAGAATGAATAGGTCTACAGGAGAATTAGCTTTTAAGTGTTTCTGATGTTTTAAGTTGTCTTCAGTAAGTAAAAAAAAAAGTTTGAAAAATGTCATATATATATATATATTATATATGTATATAGTCTGCCAACCAGGGGGATAACACAGTTTCCACCTTGAGCTACCGAAACTGTGTTATCACCCTGGTTGGCAGCTGATGAGGGCAGGGTATCGCACGTGCTTTCACACGTTGTATCATGAAAAAAAAAAAATATATATATATATATATATATATATATATAATAGTCCAGAGACAATGAGTTTGGAATTATTCATATATAGAATATATAAGAAGTTTCACATAATTCTACAAGAGTGCTTGATGTATGGCTTTTGATATATGAATGTATGAAAATAAATATGAAAATCTTATCCAGAGCAAATATATCTGGAATATAAGTGCAAAGAAAACTCAACAAACTTTCCAACTTTATTACAGACATTATATATATATATATATATATATATATATAAGTAAAGTTGGTAACCATAGTCTCCTTTTTCAATAGCTACTACACCAAGGTGTAGGGGAATGCAGTACTTCTTTCTCTGTATCACCCCAATTTATCTTTGATCCGTACCTTATAATGCTGAGTATTAAGCAAGGAGGTATCAAGTACCATTTTTTGAGTCTTTGGTATGACTCGACCTGCGATCAAACCCTGATCTCCCTGGCCTTTGGCAAACACTCTACCCACTTGGCCAATGGGCCAGTGTATATATATATATATATATATATATATATATATATATATATATATATAAACAGTAGCATAGACACAGAGTCAATGTCACTTGGTGCCTGTCAGTTTTTTGCCTATGTTTATCATCCAACCAAGAGCTCTGTTAAAAAATGAAAAAAATAATTTGTGCAGGATTTGAACTAGAGTTGCTAATTCCATTTCATATGATAACTACTTTATAATTCACTTTATCATATGATGATATCCACTACACTAAGCATACCTCCATTGTATGTGGTAACTCTGTCATTCTCTTGGCATTACAAGGCAAAATTTTTAAAAAGTGTCTGGAGGGGCCTATTATCCTGTTTACCAACCCCTCCGCTCGGGCAGGATATGACACAAGGTCAATTTTTAAGCGGAGTTTAGCAGGTTTGACTTCAGAGTTTTCCTTCTCCTAGACTAGTTGCCTAACCAAGGCTGAAGAACCTAGTCTGTCCTACTATTTACCCATAGCTGGAGGGAGAATAATTGGATTCATACCTTACCCAAGGGTATTAGTGCAATGTGAAATGCAATCAGTCTCGTCCAGGATTTGAACTCGTGTCGCCGTGTTCATTTCCTACGACGATAACAATTACACCACGGGCACCTCCACAAAAGGAGGGGCCTATTATTAGGGTTAGAATTGTCTGAAGCATAGCACCAGTCATAATTCTACAAGAGGGAATCTTTACCAATCATGACCTAACCTCCTCTTAGTCTTACAGGTTTGGCTGCTGTCATCTTGTGTTGTTTGTTAGCGTTGTTTTATGTCCATGTTTTTTTTTTGTTTTTTTTTTCCTTTAATTCTGAGCAGGTAATGTTTGACTATGTCACTGGTCTGCTGAAAGAATGATGCTGGAACAAAATACTAGGCATAGAATTGAACGATGAATATTTTTAAAACTATTTTTCTAAATTTCTAAGATGAAGCTTAAAAAATTTTGTCTCTTAAAGTATTCAAACTATTGTCTTCACCCTCATTGTTATATTCACAACGTCTTATCATTTGGAGTATTCGGACTATTGTCTTCACCCTCATTGTTATATTCACAACGTCTTATCATTTGGAGTATTCGGACTATTGTCTTCACTCTCATTGTTATATTCGCAACGTCTTATCATTTGGAGTATTCAAACTATTGTCTTCACCCTCATTGTTATATTCACAACGTCTTATCATTTGGAGTATTCAGACTATTGTCTTCACCCTCATTGTTATATTCACAACGTCTTATCATTTGGAGTATTCGGACTATTGTCTTCACCCTCATTGTTATATTCACAACGTCTTATCATTTGGAGTATTCAAACTATTGTCTTCACCCTCATTGTTATATTCACAACGTCTTATCATTTGGAGTATTCGGACTATTGTCTTCACCCTCATTGTTATATTCACAACGTCTTATCATTTGGAGTATTCAGACTATTGTCTTCACCCTCATTGTTATATTCACAATGTCTTATCATTTGGAGTATTCGGACTATTGTCTTCACCTTCATTGTTATATTCACAACGTCTTATCATTTGGAGTATACAAACTATTGTCTTCACCCTCATTGTTATATTCACAACGTCTTATCATTTGGAGTATTCGGACTATTGTCTTCACCCTCATTGTTATATTCACAACGTCTTATCATTTGGAGTATTCAAACTATTGTCTTCACCCTCATTGTTATATTCACAACGTCTTATCATTTGGAGTATTCAAACTATTGTCTTCACCCTCATTGTTATATTCACAACGTCTTATCATTTGGAGTATTCAAACTATTGTCTTCACCCTCATTGTTATATTCACAACGTCTTATCATTTGGAGTATTCGGACTATTGTCTTCACCCTCATTGTTATATTCACAATGTCTTATCATTTGGAGTATTCGGACTATTGTCTTCACCCTCATTGTTATATTCACAACGTCTTATCATTTGGAGTATTCAGACTATTGTCTTCACCCTCATTGTTATATTCACAACGTCTTATCATTTGGAGTATTCAGACTATTGTCTTCACCCTCATTGTTATATTCACAACGTCTTATCATTTGGAGTATTCAAACTATTGTCCTCACCCTCATTGTTATATTCACAACGTCTTATCATTTGGAGTATTCGGACTATTGTCTTCACCCTCATTGTTATATTCACAACGTCTTATCATTTTGAGTATTCGGACTATTGTCTTCACCCTCATTGTTATATTCACAACGTCTTATCATTTGGAGTATTCGGACTATTGTCTTCACCCTCATTGTTATATTCACAACGTCTTATCATTTGGAGTATTCGGACTATTGTCTTCACCCTCATTGTTATATTCACAACGTCTTATCATTTGGAGTATTCAGACTATTGTCTTCACCCTCATTGTTATATTCACAACGTCTTATCATTTGGAGTATTCGGACTATTGTCTTCACCTTCATTGTTATATTCACAACGTCTTATCATTTGGAGTATTCGGACTATTGTCTTCACCCTCATTGTTATATTCACAATGTCTTATCATTTGGAGTATTCAAACTATTGTCTTCACCCTCATTGTTATATTCACAACGTCTTATCATTTGGAGTATTCAAACTATTGTCTTCACCCTCATTGTTATATTCACAACGTCTTATCATTTGGAGTATTCGGACTATTGTCTTCATCTTCGTTGTTATATTCACAATTCTTCAGTCGATGCAGCCTTTGGCCTTATTCAGATGTTTGATGTCAAACTTGACAGGATACATGATACAATGGATATAGACATTTGGTTAAAAGTGATTCTAAGTGAAATGATCTAGAGGTTGCAGGTTCAATCCTAACTACAGGTAAATAACTAGAAATATTTACTATAGCTTAATGCTTGTATCTGCCCATTGTTAACAGAATTTTTACAATCTACCCCTGTAGATTAGATAAAGGGTTTGGTTTGAAGTTCTTTATGGGCTCCCAAGTTCAACATGAAACACCTGAAAAAGGCCAAAGGACACATCGACCAAAATGTTTTGAATATAACAATAAAGATGAAGACAAAAGTCCGAATACTATGAGTGATAAAAATTGCATTCTATTCAATTAAAGTCTGGCATGAACAATCTACACATCTTTCTACTCTTAGGGGCTGGGATGGGGATATGCTGATGCTATACTTTATCTTTGGGGTGTTGATTCTCTTTGCAGCAGCTTTTAGCAAAGTCTGACAAAGACTCGATGGATGATCCTGCTGATGACTGCTTACGATCTACAAAGATTGACTCGTTTGTTCAATCTTGCTGCATATATAGACCTGTTTTGCATATTTCAAATTTAGCAATTAATTTCAAAATGCATTTATCTTTTTTTCTTTTACAGTAAGCTTCCTCCAATGTCTTGCTCTGATTCGTGACTTTGAATAAGGATCATTTATCTGACCAGTTAAAAAAAACTTTTAATAACCTCTTAATATCATAAAAGAATTTAAGTAAATGATAAAACTAGATGAATATGGTGACTAATAGTTAATTTATTTCAAAGTACTTTTTTTTTTCTTTTTTAAAATGTTCGATGTCTTATGGTTTTGCACTGATATGTAACTACTAACAAGGATCATTTATCTGACTAGTAAAAAAAACTTTCAATAACTTCTTAATATCAAAAAGAAATTTAGGTGAATAATAAAATTAAATTCCAACCCAAATTATTCATTTCAGTCCCAAATCAATGGGTTGTAATAAGTATGGGTGGGTGGAACTCACTTATACTGAATTTCACTAGAAATTATTTGATTTATCCCAGGTTCAATTCTCACTTATCCTGAATATGACTTCAATTTTAAGATTCCTAATTGTTATTTCCAAAAAGTTCTTCTTTTATTTAACTCTGATAATATCAACTTTTCCTTGTGGATGTTCTTGCTTAAAAGAATATTCTGATATACTCAAAGGGTGCCACCCTGTTATTAATAATGATAATAATAATAATGATGATGATTCGTTAAAAAAATTCTTGAT
Organism: Sepioteuthis lessoniana; assembly: GCA_963585895.1. Taxonomy (NCBI): domain Eukaryota; kingdom Metazoa; phylum Mollusca; class Cephalopoda; order Myopsida; family Loliginidae; genus Sepioteuthis; species Sepioteuthis lessoniana. Next base: position 140,104 of record CAUZXS010006005.1, read on the forward strand.
ATGCCTAAATACGTCTTTGGCTCGCAACTAATTTGCTTGATATCTGAATGGGACCCAGTCGTAAGTTATATAAGCATTGTCTGTAATATAACATTGTTTTAATGTTTCAAATATACTTTTGGCATTATGAATAACATCGGATTTTCTATTTTGTTTGCTGGAGCTTTAAAATATGCCGACTGCAACTCTGCTGAGAGGTACCTACCCCCATGAGGCCACCTGTTGGCCATTAGTGGTGACCCATAATACTTGTGGATGGTATTCTGGTGGCTGAACAGCAATCAGTGGTCAAGTGACTTGCAACACTTCTATGGCCCTTACTGGGCATCCCTATGTATAGTTTATTGCTGGTAAAGTAAAGTAAAGTTGGCAACCGTAGTCCCAGAAGGCTCCCTTTTCATTGCTACTACAGCAAGAAGTAGGGGAGGGCGCTACTTCTTTCCCAGGATTGCTCCACTTTACCCTTGATATGTACCTTATATTGCTGAGTGTTAAGCAAGGAGGTATCAAGTACCATTTTAAATATCTTTGGTATGACTCGACCTGGGATCGAACCCAAGTCTCATTATTGCTGGTACTGTGTTGTATATAACCGAAAGGCAGTCAGAGATGCCCATTCCGACCATTCAGCTGGTCATGTCAAACTCTAGTAACCTATATGATTGTCCAAACCATATTCTTCAAATTGTTTTTATGGCAAATTATTATCAAATTCTTTTTTTTTTTTTTTTTTTGTTATTTTAAAGGTACTAGAAGACAATGGTTAAAAGTCAATTGCATGGAGGTTGGAATATTTGAAATCATTTAAACTGTATATAAGCAAATGATTAGTGTTGGATAGAATTATTAATGTTAGATATGAATACTTGAAACCATTTAGACATGTGTAAATAAATGATTAATATCAAATTAAATGAGAATACTTGATTAATAGAATTACTAATGTTTAGTCAATCTTGAAACCATTTAACTGTGTGTAAATAAATTAGCTCTAACTAGTTTAAAAATAATGTTAACTACAAAATATTTGTTTTCAAATCATATATAAACAGGATTTGGCATTAAATAACCTATAAAGGATTGATCTGTCATTAAACAAAATAGCCAAACCAACCTCACATCAGTTTTTGTCATTTATGGTCTTTCATACTTAAGCTGCTCCTGGAGGCACTTATAAATTTATACAAGGTTTATTTCCAGGGACAAGTCACCACTCTTCAAATGCTTAAACCAGTTTGGGGCAGTATCATCGAAGATTGTTTTATTTCATCAATAATACTTCAAGTAGCAAGTGGCTTAGTACTTGTATCTGCCATTATGACATTTGAAACAAAAGGTACAGCTGAAATACATAGATATAGTTTATATAAATATATATATAGTTTATATATATATATATATTACTGGTACCCCATTAAGTTGTCAATTAAGAATATAATAGATGATGTATAGGTGATAGTCTAAATATTATGAATAATATAATGATATTAGTAAAGATGAAGGTATAAATATTATAAACAGGTATAGGTATTTTAAATACCATATCCGGTGGCAAAAGCTGCTCGGTAGCGCCAGGAGTGGCAGTACCGCCTTGAGCTACCGAAACTGTGTTATCACCCTGGTTGGCAGCTGATGAGGCTAGGGTATCGCACATGCTTTCACACGTTGTATGATAAAAATTATAAACAGTATAATAATATTAATAAAGACAAGAATACCGGACCCAGGAAACATGGGTTCACTCTCAGGTTGAGTCATACCAAAGACATTAAGAATGGTACTTGATGCCTCCTTGCTTAACACTCAGCAATATAAGGTAGGGATCAAGGGTAAAGTGGAGCAATCCAAGGAAAGGAGTAGCACCCTCCCCTATACCTTGATGTAGTAGTTATTGAAAAGGGAGCCTTCTGGTCACTCTCGACTACGGTCGCCAACTTTACTTACTTATACGAAGGTCATTTAATTAATAAGGTGAAATATTACCTAAGGATTTGGCAGTTGTAATCACTGTTTACAGTTGCACCATTTTTTTAGGTAATCAACAGTGTTTGATCCTTTCCTATCCTCAGAAGACTGTCAGCATGATCTTCTTTACTGACTACTGCATTCAGAACTTTTTCTTTCCCAGAGAGTCAATGTGTTTTTACACTGTCTTTTTGACTTGGGCTCATTGTGGTAAGCCTATGTTTAACCTATTTGTAAACAGTTTCTTTTTTTTTTTTTTTTTTTTAACTCAAACATGCTTCTTGGTGTACACATCATAAATTCTTCTGTAAATTTCACATGGTTTGCATTTCTCAGCCACCAAAAATTTTATGACAGACCTCTGTTCAAGCCTGGAGCACTCTGTTTGATTTGACATATTTTTGAATAGCCTCAAAAGAAATATTTTTGTGATATTAAAATAATTTTTTGCTCTAAACCAATTCGAAATTATCCAGAGTTTATATTTATGTATGGAAAAAAAACTTTCCATTTATTTATTGAATGACCGTCATAATAATATTTAAACCTTATAAACAATGTAATGATATTATGCCAATAAAGGTGACAGTATAAATATAATATTAATAAAGTTAATAATATGAGTATTATAAACAGTATACTAATCATATTTACCAACCCCTCTGCTTGGGCAGGATATGACACAAGGCCAATTTTTAAGCGGAGTTTTACAGGTTTGAATTCAAAGTTTTCCTTCTCCTAGACTAGTTGCCTCACCAAGCCTGAAGAACCTAGTCTGCTCTACTATTTACCCATAGCTGGAGGGAGAATAGTTGGATTCATACCTTTCTCAAGAGTATTAGTGCTATGTGAAATGCAATCAGTCTTGTCCAGGATTTGAACTTGTGTTGCCGTGTCCATTTCCTACGACGATAACCATTACACCACGGGCACCTCCACACCTCTAAACAGTATACTAATAATATATCAAAAGTGATAATCAGCCCATTGGTCTAATGAATAGAATGTTCGCCAATGGTCTGGGAGACCAGGGTTCAATCCCAGTTGAGTCATACCAAACACTAAAAAAAATGGTACTTGATGCCGCCTTGCTTAGCACTCAGCACTATAAGGTAAGGATCAAGGGTAAAGTAGAGCAATCCAGGGAGTAGAGTAGCCCCTTCCCCTACACCTCGGTATCGTAGCTATTGAAAAGAGAGCTTTCAGGTCACCTTCCACCAAAGTCGCTAACTTTATTTATGAATATTGTAAACAATATAAGGATAACAGTAAAAAAATGGATTTTGCATTAAATAACCTACAAAGGTTGATATGCCATAAAACCCAAACCAACCAACCAAACAAACCAACTCAGACCACACCTAATTGTCTTTAGTCTTACTGTATTTTAGCAGTACAAATATCTCTGCATTGTATGGCAGCTTTGTTTGGGATTCAAACCAATACTTGAACATATTGTGAAATATTATCATTGCTCAACTTTTTCACCATTTCCACTCTTGCAGAGTTTGCAGTAGCAGTTGTCATTTTTGAAGTAAATTATTTGGTTAACACCATCAACAAAAATGGAACAAAATGGCTGAGGGGTGTCCTGTCTGACATAAAAGTGATAAAATATATCAAGAATAGTATGATAATAATTTATCAATAAACATAACTGTACAGATATTATAAGCAATATAATAATATATCAATAAATATTATAGTATAGATATTAACAACAGTATAATGATAATATATCAAAGGTGACTATATAGATATTATTGACAGTATAATGAAAGTATATCAATAAAAGTAACATTATAAATATTTTAAAGAGTATAATTGTTTTCTTTACAACTTCATATTAACTCAGAACTCCATCCTCCATTTTTATTACAATACAAAAGACTACTACAAAAACAAGGGACATAACTAAGTATTTACAACTATCAGACTAGATAACTCAGACTTCAACAATAATGTTTAATAAAAAGAAAAATAGATGTATGAGAGTCTAGTTCATTGTTTGATGGTGCATTAGGGTTAGACAAAAATTTGGACTTTATTCTTACTAAGACCCAATGAAAAAATCTAATTCTTAAAGATATGATTATATGGCAGATGTGTATTATTAGAACTCTACACCCTCTAAAAATTTCGTTATAGATTTTTTTTACAAAATTTTCTTCTAAATAGCATTGTTTAAGAACCAAATTTTAAGATTATACACAAATTTTTAGTGCATAGTTGGCCATTTAATTTCTGCAACATCACTTTTGTGTCAGACAGGACACCCCTCAGCCATTTTGTTCCAAAAATGACAACTGCTACTGCAAACTCTGCAAGAGTGGAAATGGTGAAAAAGTTGAGCAATGACAATATTTCACAATATCTTCAAGTATTGGTTTGAATCCCAAACAAAGCTGCCATACAATGCAGAGATATTTGTACTGCTAAAATACAGAAAGACTAAAGACAATTAGGTGGTCTGAGTTGGTTTGTTTGGTTGGTTGGTTTGGTTTTATGGCATATCAACCTTTGTAGGTTATTTAATGCAAAATCCATTTTTTTTACAAATAATCAGTTCTATTTCAAACAATTCAGTTTAGCATGAGTACACAGTTTAAATGTAAAACAGTTCTATTTCAAGCAATTCAGTTTAGCATAAATACACAGTTCTGTTTGACCCATAGATAGGACCCTAACAAGTGCTACCACTCTGGGCCAGAGTGGACCTGGGAGTGATGGCAATGAAAGGGTACTCCACATTCCTGGAACCTCACCATCAGATTGTTTAGTGTCATATCCAGGACACCCATTTGGGGGTTCTTACCCCTCTGCAGAGACAGAGTCACTGCATTCTACAGCACCAGTCAACTGGGCAAGTGGTCTGAGTTGAGAAATTTGACAGACGTGTACCATTGGAAAACCATCTGAGGGGTGTCCTGTTTGATGTAAAAGTAACTTAACAAAGTTTTTCCTCCTATAAAATTAAACAAGCAACTTTTCCTTTAAAATTTGTTTATAATCTGAAAGTTTGGTTCTTAATCAGTGCTATTTTGAAGAAAAACCTTTCTCTGTTATTATTATAACACATAAAATTCTTAGTGAATATATTAATATGTTATTATTATAAGAAAACCTTAGAGGAAAGTAGATTCCAATGATACACATCTGCCACAAATGATTTTGAAATAGTTTGGTTTGGTTTGGTTTCTTTGTTTAATGGCATATCAACCCTTGTAGGTTATTTAATGCCAAAGCCATTCTCCTAGAAGAACAGTAGTTGTACTATTTAACCCATAGCTGGGATTTGAAATAGTGTTGAACATTTTTCAAAAGTTTAACTTGATATGTTATTAAAAAAGAAAGAAGAGAAATGTTTTTATTTACTGTAAATGAAATACAAATTCTAAACACTTTCAGAGGAGCCTGGTCTTAATTTAAAAGCTACTCTTTCCATCCAACTCTCCAAGTGATTAAACTGTTAAACTTGAAGGATAGAAAAAAAAATTCCTTTTTGATGGAACCATTCCAAACTATTCAATTCATCTATTTATAGTTTAATGAATAATTTTCATGTTTTCATCTTTTGGAATGCACTGAAATCTTGTTTATATTAAGGATTCTTGAAATTTCAATGATTTATTTTCACTTTTAATTATGAAATAGTGTTGAAGATTTTTCATTGGTGTTGATAGAAAAAAAAAGAAAATTTAAACCTTCTTATCCTCCAGCTTTGGGTTAAATAGTACCACTACTGTTCTTCTACAAGAATGGCTTTGGCTTTAAATAACCCATGAAGGTTGATGTGCTATTCAAAACAAAGTAACTAAAGCAAACCAAAATTTAAGCACTTTGAGGTGATAATGACCATACTTTAAAAGGTCCTCTTTCCACCCAACTCATCAAGAAATGAGGATTACAAAAAGAAACAAAAACAAGAAAAATAACTCTAAAGCAATAAATTTCAGTATGTGGTAATAGTTTAGTAGGCTGACCGTAGTCAAGGGTGACCGAAGGCTCCTTTTTCATTAGCTACTACATCAAGGAGTAGGGGAGGGCTCTACTCCTTTCTCTGGATTGCTCCACTTTACCCTTGATCCATACCTTATAATGCTGAGTATTAAGCAAGGAGGCAACAAGTACCTTTTTTTTTCTTTTTTTTTTTTTTTTTTGAGTCTTTGGTTATGACTTGACCTGGGATTTAACCCCAGTCTCCAAGACCATTGGCGAACACTCTAACCATTATGCCAATGAGGTGGTATAGCATTAGTGAATTATAGTTTTAATATATAAGACTGCCTACTAAATTATTAGACTAATTAAGAAAAAAAAAGTGAGAGAGAGAGAGAGAGTGTGTGTAGTTTTCTATATCTCTAAATAAAGATTGCTCAATGTTAATGTCAGAGCATATGTAGATATAACTTAAAATAGTGAAGACACAGTCAACAACACTTGGTCTGATGTTTGCATAGGTGAGAAACTGACTCTGAGTCTACGCTTGATTTATATATATATATATATATATATATATATATATATATAGGGTATTATTCGGTCCAGTTAAACCAGAGTTGGGAGTAATTCCTTCAGGACAAGAAAATCATTCAGGAGCAGAACATTTAAATTTTCCTGGTAGAGAGCTCAATGTAATTGATTTTATAGAGCAATATTTCTTTAAAGAAAAAAACCAAAGACCGGTTATTTTAGGATTATAAATTTATTTCCATCCTGTTATTCATTTCTGGTGTGAATCAAAAACACGAAGAAAAATATAACAGGACTTCTTCAGATCTAATGGATAAATAAAACAGAATAGACACAGGGGGGGGGATTAAAGAGTAACCTCCTCGTTTTATTGAATTTCCGTTTTTTTATTTACCTATTTATTTTCAAAATTCTTTCGTCAGTTATAATTATGGTAATTTAACTTTTTTATTTATTTTCTTTTCTTGTTAAGTTCGATAAGTAACTTTTAAGGGAAATATTAATGCTTATATTAATTTCGATACTATTTATTTAGCTACCTATTTTTCCATATGTGTATATTGGATACGTTTTTTTGTATGGTTTCACTATTTATTTCTATGTTTTTAAAAATTTATAGTCTATAGTTTAAATTTTGTCCTATGTCTACAGGATGGAAATAAATTTATAATCCTAAAATAACCGGTCTTTGGTTTTTTCTTTAAAGAAAAGATATATATATATATATATATATATATATATATATATATATAGGGTAGAGTGTTTGCCAATGGCCCAATTGACCAGAATTCAATCCTAGATTTAAAAAATGGTACTTGATACCACCTTGCTTAACACTCAGCAGAATAAGGTAAGGATCAAGAGTTAAGTGGAGCAATCCAGGGAAAGGAGTAGCCCCCTCCCCCAACACAACGGTGTAGTAGATATTGAAAAGGAACCTTTGGGTCACCCTCGACTACTTTACTTATATATGTAATAACATGAAAATCCTTTTAAATAAAACCATTCAAAACTATCCAATTAGTCAATTGAAAATTTTTGTACTTTTATCTGAAAGAATACGTAGAAATATTGTTTATATTAAGGATTCTTGAAATTTCATTGAACTTTTTACATCTACGAAGAATACAGGATATTCCTTAATTTGGCTGCTTTGCAGAATCTCCGTGGCGTAATGACTAACATTGTGGACTGCAACATCACAGTCAGCAGGTTCAAACTCCAGTCATGCTATTATGTTCACTTTCGGACTAATACATTTGAGAAAGGCATGAACCCCCATTATCCCCCCCAGCTATGGGTTAATTAGTACCACAGGTTTCTTCTAAAAGGTTGGGTTTTACATTAGATACCCCACAAAGGTTGATATGCCATTAAAACAAAGAGACCAATCTGGCTGCTTTAATTGCAAGTGAATTATCTCATTTGGTTTTAATATTTATTAGTAAGTTTGCGTTTAAACCCCCCCAAAAAAAAAGACACGTTGTAAGCACAGTCATCAAGGGTAGTAGACTGCACTGACTGCACCTCTGCAGAGGGCTAAAAAAAAACACCAACAATGAGAGCTCTGGATATGACATTAAACAATCTGATCGCAAGACTCTAGTAATGTCAGAACTTTGGGGAATACAGAGTACACCTTCATTGCCATTGCTCCCAGGTCCACTCTGGCTTGGAGTCGTAGCACCTGATAAGGGTCGTATCTATGGGTCAAATAGATCTGTTTGACATTAAATTGAGTACAAACAAATGACTTATGCTTAATTGAATTGCTTGAAATAGAACTGTTTGATCATTTAGCTGTGTGTAAAAAAATTAAAGAAGTTTAATTGAATTATTAGTGATACATAGGAATACTTGGAACCATTTAACTTTGTTGACTTATGCTAAACTGAAATGTTAGAGAAATAGAACTGTTGGATCAATTAACTGTGAGTATCTACAAAATGTGTTTATAAATCATTTATTTAATATATATATAAAAACAGGATTTGATATTGAATAACCAATAATGGTTGATATGCCATAAAAGCAAACCAAACAAAGTTACATGTTCAATTTGAATAGTTTAGCTGTCTAGATGCCAAACTGTCAATAATAACAATGGGTTTATTTGGTTAATGAATTGACCATTGTACGAGGTGACCTGTGTCTATACAGTCATACGAAGTCAGGCCAGTGTACAGAGGTGAGTCCATAAGAAGAATGACTGTCCATCAACATCAAATAAGGAAGTAAAGTTGGCGACCTTAGTCAAGGGTCACCTGCAGGCTTCTTTTTCAATAGCTACTACACCGAGGTGTAGGGGAGGGCGCTTCTCCATTCCCTGGATTGCTCCACTTTACTCTTGATCCTTACCTGATAATGCTGAGTGTTGAGCCAGGTGGTGTCAAGTACTATTTTTTGAGTCTTTGGTATGACTCGACCTGGGATTGAACCCCAATCTCCCGGACCATTGGCAAACACTCTACTTATTAGGCCAAAAATACCATTAATGAAGCTGAATTTTGCAAATGATCTTACACAGATGATTTAACTATATATATATATATATATATGTAGAACCAGCCAGACTTTTTGAATGTGCTGATAACAGAAGAATGGTGTAACAGTCTGTTACAGATTCTCTTCAGGTTTTGAACTCTGAGTTTTTTCTTCTCTCCTTTTATTAAAGGGAGACACAAAAAGAGGAGGAGAGAAGATAATATCCAGGAGTGAACGGGCCTGTTTTTCCCCAAATTGCGAAATACAGTTCCTGAGTGAGATAGATGGCAGGTGATTATCAGAGAGTCATCAGTGGTGCTTCTATAACCAGCTCTATCTGGGGTTACAAAACTAATGATTTAATTGGAACCATATAATTACATCCAAAATAGGCTGATTGCAACATTAAATAATCCAAGGGTTGACATGCTGTAAAAAACCAACCAACCAACCAACTGTCCTGGATATGTTATCTGATGGTGAGGCTCCAGTTTTGGAGTTTGGGAAATGTGGAGTAGTCCTACCATTACTTTCAGGTACACTCCGACCTGGAGTGATAATGCCTGTTAGGGTCCCATCTAGGGGTCAAATAGAACTGTTCAATATTTTACAAGGGATTATTATTATTAGTTATTTGTAACCATACAGCTGTGTGCAAATTATTTATATTACATAGAAATACTCAATAAATATAATTATTAGTGCTGTATCACAAGACTTGAAACCATTTAACTGTGTGCAAACAAATGGTCTCTGGCTCATTTAAAAATAATGTTACCTACAAGCTATTCACTTTCAAATCATAAATATATATATATATATATATATATATATATATATATATATATATATATATGTTAAAAGCATATCAATCCTTGTGGGTTAATATGCCTTTTAACCAAATAACATAATGCCAAATCCTATTTGTGTGTGTGTGTATATATATATATATATATATATATATATATATATAGG
>CAUZXS010006006.1:2500-40000 GCA_963585895.1 Sepioteuthis lessoniana
ATTATTTAATAGGTAGAAAATTATATATATTATATATATATATATATATATATATATATATATATATATATATATATATATATATATATAATTTTCTACCTATTCAGTAATTCAGATTTCAAATCAGACCTATTCTATATGTCAGAATTATCAGAATGATTCAGGTTGGTGAAATTTTTTTCTGTCTCTGCAGGTATTCGTATACCCATATATATATATATATATATATATACGTGTTTGGTGAGTGGGTAGATTACTATTTTTCGGGTATAGGACGCTAGTTCTGTGCCATTTATCTATCTGGTCATCAGTTCCTTAAAATACCCTATTCTTAATATTATGCAACTGTTATTTAAGTTCTTATGTAGTACGCTGATTGAAGACATAAAACTGAAAAAAGTGACCACACCCAACTCTTAGTATGAACTTATGCGTTGATGTACGTGTATACATATTTATATGTACATACGTGTGAACTTACATATGTGAAACAGAAAAATCTGTGAGGAGGATACATATTTAGGCTTTTTTATTGTTTAATATTTACACGACAAAAGTGAAACCAGAAATCCGAAAAGCTTTGATTATCTTATGACCGAAAATATGTCTACAGAAATCGATAAAAATCACATGACTATGAATTTAGGCATTAATATTTTCTACTAGTTTCAACAGTATATGGTTAAACATTAGATAAAGCTTCGTTTTAGCTAACCTGATTGATGCAAACAACTAATTATCCTAGAAATAATGCCCTAATCTAAAATATAGATATATGTTCACATTTCCAAATGCTAATATTCTTAAACTATGTCCCATCTTGAATTAGTTTCGAGTGAAAATATTTTAAGAGGCCAAGAGCACAGGGACAAACCAGCTAGTAGATAGATAGATAGATAGATAGATAGATAGATAGATAGATATGAACAGGTTGATATATATACGAACAGGTTGAGATGAAGATAGATAGATAGATTGATAGATAGATAGATAGAAATGAACAGATGGATATGAATAGGTTGTGACGAATAAAGATAGATAGATAGATAGATAGATAGATAGATAGATAGATCAGAACAGACTGAGATAGATAGATAGATAGATAGATAGATAGATAGATTTGAATAGAATTAAATGGATGAAGATAGATAGATAGATAGATAGATAGATAGATAGAGAGATAGATAGATTGAGATGGATATGAATAGGTTGTGATGAATAAAGATAGATAGATAGATAGATAGATAGATAGATAGATAGATAGATAGATAAGAACAGAATCGGATAGATAGATAGATAGATAGATAGATTTGAATAGAATTAAATGGATGAAGATAGATAGATAGATAGATAGATAGATAGATAGATAGATAGATAGATAGATAGTGTGGGTGATTGAGTGAGTTAAATCAAACGTTCCAAAATATATTGATGAATATGTACAATTATTTATACAAACGAATCAAAGGTTCCTTATCAAGAATATGCAATTTTCATTTAACAATATCCGATAAGCAGACCATAAAAGTGGCATTTCGTAAATGATCCTGAAAGTTAGCAGACATCCTTATTGTCCCAAATCTCTAAGATGATTTTTGCTGAATATATATAAATTCAATATAATTACCATTCTGTTTCAGAAAATTGATTTTGTTTACTAAGATACTTTGGAGGGAGAAGTGGTGGTCAATTAAGAACTGACGTGTTGATTTTTTGTTATCCGGGAAAAGAGTTGGGTACGTTTACGCATCGAATATCACATTTATAGGAATATATCAGCCAGATTTCTAAAAATCCTGCTTTCTTTGGGGGCGTGAAGAGTATGACATCGAAGATTACATTTTATGGCAAAGGATACAGATGAAATACTTTGATGATTTGCAATAAGATTAAATTATCTAAGAAAACATTTGACATGAACAAAATTATAAATTTTTCATCAAACCTCCCTCTGTTTCTCTCTCCCCACACTCACTTATGCATACATATCACACACATGTACACACACACACATATGTACAGATAAGAATATGTATATATAATTATACACACACATACCACTCATATATATATATATATATATATATATATATATATATATATATATATATATACATGTATATATATATATATATATATATATATATATATATATATATATAGTTATAGTCTTATATTTTCTCATACAATGTGTGAAAGCACGTGCTATACGCTATCCTCATTTGTCACCACAGGCGCATGCACTTGTATATATAGATATATATATGTGTGTGTGTGTGTGTGGAGAGAGAGAGAGAGAGAGTGTGTGTGTGTTATACACCCCCATATATATATATATATATATATATATATATATATATATATATATATATATATATGGGCATTATGGTATCGATTCTATTTCTGATCTCAAGCTCACCATTATTATTATTATTATTATTATTATTATTATTATTATTATTATTATTATTATTATTATTATTATTATTCATTTTTTATTGTAAGGTAAGCTGCACGATCAACATTATCCCCAACTGCAACATTTAGTTCAAATACATCGCGCTCAGTATGGAATACATTTAACGAAAATATATTATACCATCTGTTAGATAAATGGAAATATTTTACAATATCAAAATTAATAAAAAAATCAATAAAGGATAACATTTCACCTATACACATGTCATGAAGAAAACGTATTCAGCATACAGAGTTGTGCCCCAGTGTGAGTTTTAGTGTTTTATCATACGTGTATGTGTGTGTATGTATGTGTATTTCTCTGTGTGTGTGTGAGAGAGAGAGAGAGAGAGAGAGAGAGAGAGAGAGAGAGAGTCTTCTAAATTATCACTAGATATACATGCTTGCTTACGATTCTAATTATGATTATTTTACCCATTTTTTCTCCTTCAGCAATGTCCGTAAAATGTTATATAGATTATCTGAGCAGGCGAAAGATGAATTTAATCTCTTACTTCCTTTTATTATTCACCATGTTTTTAACTGCAATTTAGGAACGTGTCGTAAATCGTTTTCATAATTAATCGCGATATTTCGCATTTTCCTAAAGATTTTTTTTTTTTTTGATTTCATTGCTTATTGAAATGCAGTTCTAATCTCATCGGTTGGTTGAAGTTCACCCGGTCTGATATAAATTTTAAAAAATTAAAAAAAAAACAAAAAAAAAAACATATGATATACTAAAAAGCAGGTCATCCTGAAATCCTAAAAGTCTAATATTGCGAGAGACAATCATTGAAATATTTAGTTCCCCGACTTCAATAGAAAGAAAATGTGTTTATCCAACCCCTCCATCACGAGTAAGATGATACAATTTCTACTATCAAGCGCAGTGCAACTGGTTAGAATTCTAAGTTTTTCTTTCCATGAACGAGTTGCTTTACACAGGTAAGGAACCCAGTCTGCCCTAATTGTAGGGTAACAATGAAAAGATTATTAGAGAAAATCACAAGGTATTTTAATACATATATGAAAATGAGGTAGACAAAGATTGCGTGATTAAACGTTTTTATCATTTTCATTTTATTTTCAAAGATAATTTTATTGTTTATTATTACGATGTAATATTTGAGAAAAACGCTCAATAAATCAGTGTCTTTCACGTTATCACTTTCGAAAAACAACTGGCTTGAAATCTGGATTTTTTATTCGCCTAAATTGGTTGGCTTATCCAGAAGAAAAATACAGTCTGCAATGGACGTTCATATAAAATCACTTCTGTATGAACGTAGGGATTAAAAACATTTAATTTCAATAGCAATATAGCCATCTATGAAAGGAAGAAAGCAAGAAAATTATTTCTCTTTCTTAGAGAATGGTATAAAGAGAAAAGATCCATGCTCCCAATGAAATTGAAATCAATTTTTTGTTATCTTCAGTTTAACCAGCCTTTATTTCTAGAGTCGACTTATGATTGCAATAAAAACTACTTTTATACTCTGTGATTGTTTAATGCTCACAGCTTTCAACAGAAAGAGTGTGCATTTAGTAGTTGGGATTACTAATGTGTGTATCTCATCTTAGTCGCTAAAAAACTGAGTCATATTATTATCCTTTAGCTCCTGCAACCACAATCACAATCAAGCAGTGCACACTAAATTTCTAGAAAATCGTACTGAAAATTTCTTTTATCATCACTCCAGATTAAAAGTATCTTTTTCTAATACTACCCAATCATTCAGTTAAAAAAAAAAAACAGTAAACATTGCTGCTTTAAATGTTTTCTAATTAATATATTATCTAAGCCCGGACAGTTGTGAGTGGAGTTGAATGGGATGTAAAATACAGTCCGGCTCAAGAGATCAGGATAACTGATTGTCCATAGTACTCATTAGTATATTCATTAGTGTATTCATTAGATACTAAATAGTCACACTGAATATCTATTGTTATATTGACTTCATTAAAAAGATTAACTGAATTCTAGCTTAATTCAGAATATTCTTATTGAAAGATCTGTACTTTTAGTTGAAAATGGCAAGACATTTTTTTAAATCTTCATGTTATTTAAAAGAAAAGTTACGTTTGGGAATCTCCACACTCCAAAAATTCTTAATTATCGTGCCATGTGATTGCCAGCGAAGTTAGAGGTCAAAGCTAATGACATTCCTCCCACAACTCTTTGTAAGGTCGATAATGCTTGTTCTACATCCGAGTAACCTAATTATCCCTTCTGTTGGACGGGAATAGCAGTGCTGACCCGAAATCGACTGATGACGACCTCACTCAACCTTAGAGTTCAACGCCTGAAATCTCACGTTTATCGTCAAGTCGAATAACCCTTAGGGAATAATTTTCTGACCTCAGAGTCAGACCAAACAAATAAGCAAACAAACGCAGGTTATATTTATATAGCTATAAACCAAAATAGGCTTAATGTAATATTGTAAACGAATGCAAAATTGAAGCAGTCAATTTTCAAGCTATATAGAAGTGCTGACAAAGTCAAAACTTTTTACTTAAACGCTAAATGAAATAAAACACGCTTTAAATTGCATCCAAGCTCATAAACATGAAATTAACGTGGTTTTCTAATATCATCAGACTCCCGTAGTCATCTAAGTGGCCGTGAGAGCAGGTCAAGCCTACCACCCACACAGATTGGTAATCTCCCCAATTCAATTTGACCATCGTTTAGTTAAAAAAAAAAAAAAGAAAAAGGAATATCGTGGACTTAGAGGGATATAACTTCTCTAAAGTCCTAATTGGTTTCCTCTATAACCCTGAAAGTTTCACAAATCTAACTTGGACATTCCATGGCCTCAGTAATTAAACGAAAAGAAGAAACCACAGAAGGTCCTATATTTGAGCCAAATTTGTGTTTTTGAGTTTCCACTCTGCCACCAGACGACCATTTCATCATCATCAATCGACATAGCAGCCCCCGGTGACAATGCAACACAACCACTTTATACTTGGATGAGTATTTTATGCACTAATGTTGATTTGAATATGGAGTATTAATCCAAGCATTCTGTTTGGGGTAAGATGCGATTCAAGGCCTATTTTAAAGGGAGTAGAACAGGTTTGAATTCAAAGTTTAACTTCTTCAACCTGCTTGTCGTTCTTAGACGAAAGACATAGTCCGTCGTACTATCTAATCGTAGATGCAGTGGGGAGATGAGACGGATTCATGACTTTCAAAAGGTTTTTAACTTGATTTCGAACAACCCGAGAAAAGCAAACTGGATTATACCTTTAATGATAAAACATATAATCTTAATTAATAGACACTTGCACATTAATATGTTTTCTTCAGTCAAGTAGATTCCTTTGTACCAACCAAATACTTACTTTCTAAGCTACACTTCTATTTTCAAAATAAATATTAAATGGCCCAGTCCACAAGAGCAGTAGAATACATAAATAACATCTCTGCAGCTGGGTAAAACCCCGTGACCGCCAAGTCATCGATATGACTTTAAACCATCTGATAGTGAGGTTCCAGCTTTGGGGAATACGTAGTACCTCCTCATTGGCATCGCTCCCTGGTCCGCTTTGGCCAGGAGAGGTAACAGTTGATAGGGTACTATCTATGGGTCAAACTTAGTACTCTAAAACTTAGTACTTTGAAATTTAACCTAAGTGCAAATAAATGGCTTATGATAAACAGCATTTTTAAAAATAGAACTGTTTTTACATTTAACTGTGTTTCAATAAAAAAAAATCCTCTATACTTATGCTAAAATAAATTGTTAGGAATGGAGGTTTGATTTAACTGTTTATAAACAAATGCCTGTTTTTAATTGGTTTATTAGTGATACATTAGAATCATTTAACTATGTTGACATGCTAAACCTAATTGCTTGAAATATAACTTTTTAATCATTCAACTGTATATAAAAAAGAACTGCATTTTATTTGAATTGTTAGTGATGCATAGCAATATTTGGAACAATTTAAGATCATTGACATGCAAAACTGAATTGTTTGAAGTAGAACTGCTTGATCACTGAACTGTGTGTAAATAAATGACTGATATCTAATTAAACAGTGTTAAATAGCAATATTGGAAAACATTAAATTGCATGCAAATAAGTGATTAATAGAAAATAGAATTATTTATATTTGATAAAAATAAGGGAAACCATTTAACTGTGTGAAAAATATGAGCTTAGGCTCGTTTAAAATATTATCTACAAAATGTGTTTATAAATGATATATCTAATATATGTGTATGAAAAGAATTTGACGTTAAATAAATTACAATGGTTGATATGCCATAAAACCAAACAAAATCAAATAAAAATAAATATTAGAGTGAATGAAAAGCAAACACGTTTGTTATAGATCATTATAATAAACTACAGTACGTGTACATATTTAAAAAATAATCTCTTTATGCCCTCATTAGATCATTAATATGTAAGTATGTAGAATTGAGTCATAAAGGTGGAGACTGGGCTTCAAAAATGAACTAAAAATGTTTACCAGAATAAATCATATATGGAAAATATTATTAGAATTGACTTCCTAATGTAAACGTTATAATAAGCATCTAGTATACTTCCTAAAACATGATACAAAGATAGAAAGAAAAGAGAATGAAAAAAGAAGGAATGGAGACGAAAAAGTGAAGAAGCAGTAAATGAAAGTCTCTAAAGTTACGTTCAAAAGGATGTGCATTGGCTTTCCCCATCGCCTGCCGAACGTAAAGATAATATTAACTGAGTTATTCCTTTTTTCTAGATTGGTGACCGTACAAAGATTTAAAAGCCATCCAGTTTCTGCACCCTTTAGCCCTTGTCGTAGGGAAAGAATATATACATTCACGTCTTTAATAAGGTGGTTAACGTGAATCTTTGTTAAGTATTTGAACTTGGCTTGCCTTAATCCTATTCTATGAAATTAACCGTAACACTACCAGTGTCCCAATTCGAAATTATGTAGATATTTACTATGCGTTTTTTCAGTGGTGGCACAAGATCACATAGAGCACTTAAGTATAACACGAACTTCTAAGTAATGTTTTTCTGTTCTAGTTTTTTAACCATTGTACAAACTCGTAGAGCCCATTATTTCGTATATATTCTTAAAGAATTGATATTGTTTTATATTTATCCCAGTTAAAAAAAAAATCACCGTATTATAAAGTCTTCTATTTTTTCCAGTGGCCCGAGAGACGAGGGTTCAGTCCCAGGTCGCGTCATACCGAAGACTTAAAAAATGGTACTTGATATCTCCTTGCCTAACAGTCGGCATCATAAGGTACGTATCAAGGGTAAAGTGGAGTAATCCGGTGGAAAGAGTAGCACCCTCGCCTAGACCTCGGTGTAATAGTTATTGAAAAAGGAGCCTTCGGGTTACCCTCGACTTTGGGCGTGAACATATTAACATAATCAAGCATTTTATATTAGGAATAATGTGTGAACTTCCAAGTTCGACATGAAACACGTGAAGAAGGCCGAAGGATGCTTCGGCCGGAACGTTGTGATTATAACAACGAAGATGAAGTTAATGATCAGAATCCTCTTAGGGAGAAGAATTATCAGGCTTCATCTCAGAAGTTTAGACAAAAGATAAGATGTGAATCTCAGGCTAGATATAATTTAGATTGTATCTCCGTATGTACAGCAGAATTCATAGTCTGAAGATAGGTCGAACCAAGAGTTAGAAAGCAATAACAAAGGTAGAATCATATCATAGCCTATAAGCTAAATCTGATAAAAATCCATGCTGAGATGATGAAAATCAGCTTCCAGAAAGTTCGGAAAGGAACATGTATATAGCATTGTTAACACAAGACTTACGCACTCCTTCATACAAAAAAAGAAGTATAACCAGGGCATATCATACACCTGAAACTGATTAGAATTATCACAATCATTACAGAGATTTAGCTCTCATTACGCAACAATTTTTTCAAGCGAAAAATATGAAGTACATATTTAGAAATGTCGACATTAAAAACATTTTGTTCTTCTCGAGAGAAATAAATGTTGGTTGGTTGGTTGATTGGGTTTTATGGCATATCAACCTATATAGGTTATTTAATGCCAAAGCCTGTTTACACGTATGCACTGTTTGTAGACACATAATTTAATCATACCATACTAAAACCATACAACTCATTTACTCGCATACGAGGAAGTATTTTCAACTATTTCTATGTGACATTAGTTTATTTAGTGATGATAGTGTTTTTGTTTTTTTTTGTTTCATTTTTATTTCTCACAACTAGCAGGAGTGTTAACGATACATACGGCCCGACATTTTTTTGCCTGGTCGACGATCGAGAGAAATAAAATTACATCCTTAATTACATAATCAATTCCATACAAAGTAATTTATCAAACCTCTCCCTATGGATTTTGACATATTAAAACGAAATATTAACAATCAATAAATTAACCCTTAAAAACTGCAGAAAGCTGCAATGATAAGCATACAATGTATGTTATTCCATACACTCAATGCATAAAATAACATTAGACTGGTTGATATGCGATTGAAATCAATCAATCAACTAGAGTTAATATTGTGAATCACTTTAACAGACTTATGAAAACATCAGGAAAATCGAAATTTGTTTTGCTATTTTTTATGTTGATCGTGATCGCGAAAGTGCCTGTAGCGATTTAACTGTTTGCACTTTAAATTGGGTCAAAATTTGTAGATTGTTCTTTGAGATCAAAGAAATATATATAAAAAAAATAAGCCTACTTTTCGCTTTAAATAAATTGCTTTTCAAACACTTGCTTTTTGAACAAACAATATCTTATATTTTTGAAGTTAATATATTTGTAGATTAAAGTCAATTTTTCTTCGTTACACTTTCATGTATAAACATTTATTCATTAAAAACTTGTGCAGAGTATCCCTTTTAATGACATTTTCTCATTCAATATTGATTGTTTTTTTTTCCAATCAATATTTGATAGAGTAATACTTAACTTATTACTAAATTGAATTAAATTAGTCTGTATCGATAGTCCTAGCTATAAGGTCATTTAAGTATTTACTCAGTCCTTTTGTGACGAGTAGGATGTGACAAAAGGTCGATTTCTGCGGGTTATTGATAGTTTGAATTTGAAGTTTTCCTAAAATGTTTTCCTTATAAAACGCCTGAAGAACACAGTCTTCCCTACTATTTACTCATAGCTGGAGGAAGAAGAGATAGATTCATACCTTTCCTAAGTTCATTAGACCGAGTTAAATTGCAAACAGCGTCGTCCAAGACTTAAACTTGGATCGCAGATCCTGTTTCTTATGACGAGAATCATAAAAGCAAGATAAGCTCCAATAAGGCTATGTAATTATTCTAAATGTCCAGTTTGAAGAACTACATACATGCCTAACAGGTAATTTTTTATAAAATTGTAAGTATAATTTCAATAATATAATTAATTCATATTTTCAACGGTGTTCTCAAAAGGAACGATAGTTTTGAGTGATGCCAGGTTGCAAGTGCAAGCAACAAAACTTCTAAAATGTTTCACGTGGTTTCTCTCGGGTAAGGATCTCGCATTGACTTGGGACGCGTTTCCTGTTGAAATAATGAAATACTTGAAACAGTTATTCGCAATGAACTCGTAAGGTCAAGTTTTTTTTCATGTTTTGAAATATAGATTTATGTAGGATTAGTTACATTAATATATGCAACACATCGTAATCAGTACTATATATAACGTAATCATCCCCGCTTCCACAGCCACTGGACAGAGGATTGATTTACGGGTTACAGGTCAAAAGTCATTATCGTCGAGCTTAAGTCTAAGAAAGTAAAAAATACCATGGGCGTTTGATTATTAGACACCTGTTATTTAAGCGATTTAGATTCAAAAAGCAGTTCGCATCCAGACTTGGAAAAGGTCCCTTTTTTTAGTACGGCATGGTCTGACTCGTTTTGAGCCGTTAAAATTTTACATGAATTGTATATGGGATTCACTCAGAATGAAGATGGAAATTACTTTATCCTCTCTATGAACAACTTTTGGAAACCCACTGAAAAAACCGATCTGATCTATTTAAAGCATCATGTGAAGAAGCATATGCACCAAATCCGTTTTGTCATTCGAACTGGAATGAGGATAGAGAGCTTTTGAATGATATCCGGCGGCAATTAGCTGCCAGGCATCTTACGCGATGTTCCAAATGGCTTCTCACTTGTTATCGTCTATGTTTACTCAATCGGCCTTGACGAGAGACAAATTTCTCTGACAGACATAAAAAAAAAAACATTTAATCGATTTATCTTATACAATAAGTATGCATACGGAATTTAGTCGCTCAACATAGTCCAGTTTGATGTACAGAGAAAAAAAAACAACTAATAAACTCCTTAATTACTATTATAACATATATATTAAGAAAAACAATCATATATATATATATATATATATACTCATCCACAGAATGTTTCGTTGTATCACTATTCTTCAGTGTGTCTTAGTACACAAGATGCTGGGATTGACCCGGCTGACTTCATGCTAGTCGGATATCTTACTGGGGAGCCATCGTCACCCTTAGCTAAGCGAAGGAATTTTTCAGTATATATATATATATATATATATATATATATATATATATATGCGCTAACGGCGAGTAGAATTCTCAGTTCATAAGCTGGGATTTACATTTGCGCGTATATATATATATATATATATATGGGGGTCTGTGTGTTTTTTAATTTTTAAATTACAAAATACACAGAATATCTTTTTCTCACTTGAATTCGCTAAAATCTAAAGTTATGTGCAAAATAAGGTACACTCACTGACAAAGGCAATATTTTTATTGTAATGCATATGAAACCATATATATATATATATATATATATGTGTGAGTGAGTGTGTGTGTGTGTGTGTGTGTGTGTGTGTGTGTGTGTGTGTGTGTGTGTGTGTGTGTGTTCACATTAATACTTTTATTCCTTATCGTGATCGAGAACTATTCCTATTTCAGTGTACGGGTGCATATCTTCCTCGGTTTAAGTCAATTGTTCTTCCGTCAATCACGTTTGTAAGAAGAAAAGAAATTATATCTAATCTTCTCGTTTAAGATTTCATGAACTATTGACTTCAAATCAATAAGTTCCCCAATAATACACACACCTTACGAAGTCTTCCATCACGGCTTCCACTACGCAATGTTATCACCAACATAAGACTCATAGAGTGCATTGAAGATTTGGTTCTAATTTTTGGACGGTGTAATGTTTACGATATGGACTGAGATTAATCTTTGGACGTCGGTGACCGGTGAAATTTTCTACAAGATTTTGTGACATCGAAATGTGTCATCTCTTCGTATCCAACCTTAAAAACACTTGACTTAATACTACTTCCCTCAAGTGGGGGGTATATTGTCCTCCATTCACCAATGAGACCAGAGCATCGATACCGATTACGTCTACAGATAAATGTAACATTGTAGTTCTGGTTACATATAACAAGTCGATCTTTCGTGTAACAGTCCTCCAGAGATTGCCTTATTGGAAAGTATCGTATCGTTATGTCTAAAAGAATTGACTAAAATACAGATGTCACATCATTTGAAGGGAGTATTACTGCGATAAACCATCGATGAGAAAAATACATCTACCTTAAAGGATCCTACGTAGAAACGTAGCATAGTAACGCAAGTATCATATGAGCAAGGTATTATTTGGATAACCAGAAGTATTCGTACATCTTACTTCTCGGATAACTGTGGTATGTCTGCTTTCTGGAATAATTTTATTTCGACTTTAATTCAAAGGTTGATTTCAACTATGTGACGTTTTGCTTTTCATAATGTGTATGTGATTCCATATTTCGACCTATTTTCTTTAGAAAATCACATTACTGCCAACTTCTTACTCAACGTCTATGAATGATAAATCAGCAACTACAATGAGAAATTACTCGTCGTCTCTTTAAACTGACGTACGAAAACTAATTGCATCAAAGAAAGTAAATATCTTGAAAATTACTCTTTTCAAAGTAAGATCGTCGGCAACTTTTCAGAGTTTTTTGGGGGGACTTGTATTTCTATTATAAATTACTCAAATAACGTAAGGAAAAAAATGGATAACATTTAATCAAACTCAACTCGGTTATCATTGCATTTAATACATATATATATATATATATATGTGTGTGTGTGTGTGTGTGTGTGTGTGTGTGTGTGTGTGTGTGTGTTTTGTTTGGTTGGTTGTTTGGGTTTTATAGCATATCAACCTTTGTAATGTGTGTGTGTGTGTGTGTGTGTGTGTGTGTGTGTGTGTGTGTGTGTGTGCTGGTTGCTTGTTTGGCTTTTATGGCATATCAATCTTTGTAATGAGTTTTTGTGTGTGGTCGTGTGTCTGTGTGTGTGTGCTGGTTGCTTGTTTGGGTTTTATGGCATATCAACCTTGGTAATGAGTGTGTGTGTGTGTGTGTGTGCATACATATACATCATAATATTTTAGTCTATTCTCTTGGATGACAAAGTGACAAAATGAAGTGTACATGTAAAAATAAAAATAATCAAAACCTCGTGAAGTAAACACAGGTTGGTAGTTAAATTGACATTGGAGAAAGATAAAATACTCAAGGTCGTACATGAATATACAATATCAAGAGGATTTCAGAAAAAAATTAATATCGTTTAATAATCTAATACTAACAGCAATTCGCGTGCTAAACATCTCATATTTCAACAGCATTTGTAGAAACAACTGAACAGTCTATATGTAATGTTCAAGAAATTTTTATTTCCACTTAGAGAAATGTCATTCTCTGGGAAAGAAAAAGGTGTTTAAATATTTGATATAAAATCTAAATAAGGAACTAAAATTTGAGAACATTTGATTAAGAATTGGTCGAGTTTTTAGATAAAGAAATTATATAATTTTTTCTGAAGTACCCAGTACATCATTAGTGATATTAACTTTTTTGAAACACCCCGCATACTGATTCGATTAGGAAAATAAGTGTCGTTTTCTAGGACGGTTGCATATACGTTGAAACGAATACTTTTTTATACATGAAGTATTTTACGTTGCAGACTTGCACAGAAACATTTCATTCATTTTCCTCGTACAATATTTTTTTGTTATCTCAGTACTGTTTCGGAATGTTGTTACACCAATCAATAATTTTAAGTGACAGAACTTGTAAATCGATACGGATAGAACTAATGAAATGCCGAGCAGACAACACTGCGAGAAAAAAAAAACAAAAAAAAAAACAAGAAAAAACATATTTTTAATCCATACATTATGTATTTTTTTAATCGTTTTGTTACTATAGCAAATTGATGTGTTGTGATAATATTTTTGCTTATTTTTCACAGTTGCTTTTCACCAAGAACTCGTATATATATCCCGTTTGTTTGTTTTTTTGTTTTTTTTCTTCTGCCTATTTATCAACATTGAATGCAATGGAATCACCAACAAATATCGAAATCTGTTCTTCATTTCTCGCTTACCAAAGTCAATTTCATCAACCATTTATTGCTTCCTGTCTTCTTATTTTCTTTTTCCTTTTTTTATTTATTTTTCTAATTCCTTGGTTTGAAAACTAATTATATGGCATTTTAGGGAATTCTGTTTTTTTAACCGGTACATATGTTACCTATCTTCAGATCTTATGTCCATTAATGAAAGTTTTGGTTTCTTTGCGTTTAATGGCATATCAAACTTCTAAGAATATTCAATTCCCAAATTTTCTTTATAGAAGAACAGTATTAGTACTATATATAACACATGACTGTGGTGGGTGAAGGGATTCAAACCTTTTCCAAAGTTATTAATCCGAAGGCGAACATGATAACACGATTGGAGCTCAAAGTTACTGCATTATCGCTGTCCTACCCTTTAGCCCTTTCGCCTCAACTGTATAAAGAACGAGTCTTTCGTTCAGATTTTTGTTTTCGTGACCTGCCGAAAAACGAGGTCAAAGACGTAGTTTAAATTTAAATAAAAAAATTCAATTACAAAATGATAGAGAGTATTTCTACGACGCCAGGACGTTTAAATGATTTATGTGGCGATGCTTTTTCAAGTCTCATTTACGTAAATATCTCGGCTCATATGTTAGTGCGAGGGTATCTATGACTGATTGTATGAATGAGCGTGTTGTTAATCGGGGTGTGGGTAGAAGTGTATGTGAGAGAGTTTGTGCAAATTTGTTAATATCAGTGTATGTGAATTTGCGTCTTTTTGTATTAGAGAGAGGGAGAGAGTCTCTGTGTGTATGTGAGTGGGTGTAAGGGAGAGAAAGAGAGAGAGAGAGAGAATGTGTGTGCGTGAGTAATTGAGACAGAGAGAAAGTGAGAGAGAGTGTGTGTGTATGTGAGTGGGTGTAAGGGAGAGAAAGAGAGAAAGAGAGAAAGAGAGAGATGAGAATGTGTGTGCGTGAGTAATAGAGACAGAGAGAAAGTGAGAGAGAGTGTGTGTATGTGAGTGGGTGTAAGAGAGAGAAAGAGAGAGAGAGAGAGAATGTGTGTGCGTGAGTAATAGAGAGGGAGAAAGTGAGAGAGAGTGTGTGTGTATGTGAGTGGGTGTAAGGGAGAGAAAGAGAGAGAGAGAGAGAATGTGTGTGCGTGAGTAATAGAGAAAGAGAAAGTGAGAGAGAGTGTGTGTGTATGTGAGTGGGTGTAAGGGAGAGAAAGAGAGAGAGAGAGAGAATGTGTGTGCGTGAATAATAGAGAAAGAGAAAGTGAGAGAGAGTGTGTGTGTATGTGTGCGTGTGTAAAAGAAAGAGAGGCAGATTATGTGTGTATGCGTGTGTAAGAGAGAGAGAGAGAGAGAGAGAGATAGATAGATAGATAGAGAGAGAGAGAGATTGTGTGTTCGTGTGTAAGAGAGAGAAAGAGAGTGTGTATGAGTGTGTAAGAGAGAAAGGGACATAGTGTGCATGTATGTGTGCGTGCGGGGTAAGTCAGGGATAGAGATAGAGTATGTTCGTGCGTGTGCAAAAGAGAGGGAGAAAGGGAGAGAGAGACACACACACAGAGACAGAGAGAGACAGAGAAAGACAGAGAGAGGCACAGAGGGTGTGTGTGTGTGTGTGTGTGTGTGTGTGTGTGTGTGTGTGTGTGTGTGTGTGTTTATCTAATCTCTAGCAGGATATGAAATTTTGGTCAATTTTAAACTAAATAAAGTTGGTTATAATTAAACAATGTTCTTAATTTAGAGTGATCTCCTAACCAAGGCTATAGAGCCCAGCCAAGATATATATATATATATATATATATATATATATATATATATATATATATATATATATATATATATATATATGCTTTGTATGTATGTGTGTGTGCGTGTGTGTTGTGTGTGTGTGTGTGTGAGTGCGTGCCTTTGTTTATTTAACCAATCTTTTTAGCACGAGCACGCTTTGATAAGTAAAATACCACTGAACAAGTGGAAATAGCATTAAAATCAATCAATCAATCATATTTTATAATTGCAAAACATAATTTAAAGTAGCCCTATCGTGTTGTAGAGTAATCTTTGGAAAGCTAAACATACAATTAATAAACCCCACAAGAAAAAGTGCATTTTGTCCCATATTACATTACACAGATTAATTACTACACTTGTCCAATACAATTTGCTAAATGTAATTTATGATATTTATATGCTATCGCATCTCTCTCCCTCTCTGTCTGTTTGTCTGTCTGTCTGTCTCTCTCTCTCTCTCTCTCTCTCTTTGTCTCTCTGTCTCTGTCTTTCTCTTTCTCTCTCTCTCTGTCTCTCTCTCTCTCTATATATATATATATATATATATATATATATATATGCATATATCTGTTCTTGGGTAAAAATTATCTGTTGAGATGTAGACGAAACGAAGGGACCTCCTTTATTGAATATATATATATATATATATATATATATATATATATATATATATATATTTTTTTTTTTTTTTTTTTTTTTTTTTTCAAGCAAAGTGGAACTATGCAAAATTATCCAATCAAGAGATTTATATTCAACGGAAAGGAACTTGGTAACAGACATTTTTTTAAAAATTTATTACATTTTTTAAAATCAGATTTCATTCTAAAAATTAAAAACCAACCATCTCGATTTTAAAATCCTAATTCAGTTCGAGTTAAACTTGCCTGCAGCCCTAAAATAATTTGCTTCTGTAATAGATCCGCCATGTCTGATTGTTTTAAATGACATAGAAGCAATCTTAGAAACACTGAGTGCAGAGCCATTACAAAACTTTGCTATCTGTTCCGTAGTTCATAATATTTGATCCAAATCGAAAATTTACAGACGCAATGATAATTTCACGAAATTTAATAAAACAAAAAAAAAATCACAGCAAAGTTACGATGAACTCTAAATAACACTGTAAATCTAATCTAGATAAAATCAAAGAAAGTTGACCCCCCGTTTGTTTATATCAATCATTCGTAAGAGATTTTCCCTAATTTGGTTTGGGTTGTGTTCTTGGTAAAGTGGCATTTCAACTCATTGTGGATCTCAATTATTACCGAAAGTATTACACGTTGTATTAAACGTAAAGTAGAAATATATTTAGTGTTCGTTATTAATGTTTGCAAATATAGATATTTCTTCTGGATACAAGTATTTAAAGTTAAATATTTTCTTACTTTGAAAAACATATAGGAACACTTAGAGTGTCATGGTTTATTGTTTTCGGTGGTTGTTTTATGCAACGGCGTATCAACAATTTTTTATCATTTAACCCCAAATTAAGTCATTTTTGTTTGGTTTGGTTTTATGGCACATCAACCATTGAAGGTTATTTAATGATAAATCCATTATATACATATAAACAGTTATATTTCATACAATTTATTTTAACATAAGTAAACAGCTAAATGACAAAAACAGATCTGCTTTCAACAATTCAGTTTAGCATAAGTCCACTGTTTAGTTGTATTTAATCCATAGATAGGACCCTATCAGGTGCTATCATTCTGGGTTATAGTTGAACAGTGATTGATGGCAATAAAGGGGTACACAGCATTCTCAAAAGCACCAATATTACTGGAGCCTCACCATCAGATTGTTTATTGTAATATACAGGACATTCGATGGGGGAGTTTTACCCTTCTGCAGAGATGCAGTCTGGGATTTCTGCAGCCCCAGCTGACTAGGCTATAGTGCGTCATGTAAATATTCTTAGTACAAATGATTTGAACAAATTTATATGATTTCAATTTAAAACTATTAGTTTGTACACAATTATATTGCTTCGAGTATCGATCCCAATAATAATAATTATAACGATAATAGTAATATAAGACCAAATAAAACAGCAAATGTAGGCTATGTGGTGACATAGACGAAACGATCAATCATATAATAAGCGAATGCAGCAAATTAGCGCAGAAAGAGTATAAGACGAGACACGACTGGGTTGGCAAGGTAATCCACTGGGAAATATGCAAGAAATTTAAATTTGAATGCACCAACAAATGGTGTATGACCAACCCAGCACCTGTCCTAGAAAATGACACACATAAACTCCAATTGGGACTTTGACATACACACAGATCACCTAATCCCGACCAGAATACTGAGAAGAGTCCTGGAGACTTGAGGAGATTGTTGTCACTCATGCTCCAGTGAGAAAACATCTACTTACGCAAATGGGAAATAATAATAATAATAATAATAATAATAATAATAATAATATGTACTGTTTATCGAGAAGACCATGAAAACCTAGAGAGTGTAATAGACAGCAAGGAGAGAAAGATTATCAGAGCTAACGACCCAAAGAGGCAGGGGGGTGTCCTCGTGGTGTAATGGTTAAATCGGTGGACTGCGGAATCGTAGTACGCGAGTTCGTACTCCAGTCGCACTATTACGTTCACTTTCGGGCAAATACACGTGGGAAAGGTATGAACCCCCTTTTCCTCCCAGCAATGGGTTAAATAGTATCATTACTGTTCTTCTAGGAGAATAGCTTTGGCATTAAATAACCTACAAAGGTTGATATGCCAATAAACAAACAAGCATAACATAGCCAAAGAGGCATATTCCATGGAGATGCACTATCACCATAACTATTTGTGATAGTCATGATGCCCCTCCACAACATCCTGAGGAAATGCACAGCTGAATAAAAACTAAGTCGTGGCGACAACACCCCACGAGACTCCAACTATACGGACACTACCCCCCCATCAAGAAAGCTATACAAGTCAGACGAACCAGACACGCGGGACACTGCTGGAGAAGCAAGGACGAGCTCATAAGCGATGTACTCCTGTGGACCCCCACATATGGATGTGCAAAAGTAGGACGACCAGCACGAACTTACATACAGCAACTATGTGAGGACACGGGGTATAGCCCTGAAGACCTGCCGGAGGCGATGAATGATAGGGAGAAATGGCGAGAGAGGGTCAGGGATATCCACATTGGCGGCGTGACATGATGATGATGAAATTGCAGTAAAGATCAACCATCTTATGTAAATGGATGGCATTAGACTTTTTGCCAAAAATGAAAAAAAAGTATTGGAAACCATACAAACTGTGAGAATATTCAGTCTAGTTATAGATATGGAACTTGACGTAGAGAATGTACTATGCAAGTAATGGCAAACGACACATCTCAGAAGGAGTCGAACTACCAAATCACGTAGAAATGAGAACACTCGGAGAAAAGGAAACCTACAAATGCTCGGGGATATTGGAAGCTGACAACATCAAACTAGTGCAAATGTAAGAAAAAATTTAAAAAAGAATATCTCAGAAGAACCAGAAAAATAATTGAGTATAATCTCTGTTGCAGGAACCTTGTCAAAGGTATAAATACCTTGGCTGTCCCACTTTTAAGATACTCGGGACCATTCATGAAATGTACAAGAGAAGAACTGAAACAAATGGACAAGAGATCACGAAAACTAATGACCATGCAAAAGGCTTTACACTCCAAAGGTGTCATAGACAAACTCTATTTGTCAAAAACAGAAGGAGGAAGGGGACTTTCCAGCATTGAAGGCAGGGTTGATACATCGATACAACGAGTGGAAGACTACATAGAAAAGCGCAGAGGAAGACTGATTGCAGCCACCAGAAGCAATACTAACGACACAAGGGCCAGTTGAACGACAATAACCAGAAAACAAAAGTTGGAAGAAAAACAACTCACTGGACGTTTGAAGCCAATAATAAGGCACGTTTCAGACAAGAAAACGGGGACGTGGCTAAGACAATGAAACCTTAAGAGAAAAATTAAATCTCTCCAAAAAGGAGCAAAAAACAACGCCATTACGACTAACTATATGAAAGCCAGAAGAGATGAGACAGAACAAAACAGCAGATGTAGGTTAGACGGTGATTGGGACGAAACGATCAATCACATTATATGAAAATACAGCAAATTAACACAGAAAGAGTTTAAGACTAGACACGACTGGGAAGGCAAGGTAACCCACTGGGAATTGTTCAAGAAATTGAAGTTTAATCAAACGAACAAATGGTAGATTCACAACTTAGAATATGTCCTGAAGAATGAGACACACAAACTCCTCTGGGATTTTAAGATACAAACGGATTACCTAATCTCGGCCAGACGACCAGACCTTATAATAATCAACGAAAAAGAGAGAACTTGCAGGATTGTGGACGTTGCTGTCTCGGCGGAGCACAATGCAAAATTGTAAAAATATCAAAAGAGGGATAAGTACCTCGACTTTGCTAGGGAATGAAGACTGTGGAACATGAAAGTGACTATTATACTAATTGAAATTGGTGCTCTTGGTACAGTCATCAAAGGATTGGTATAAGGACTAGAGGAGTTGAAAATAACGGGACGGGTGGAGATTGTCCAAACTACAGCATTGTTGAAATGGGTCAGAATACTTAGAAGAATCCGCGAGACTTGAGGTGACTTCCTGTCACTCAAAACCGAGTGAAAAAACAATCAGCTAAAGCTGATATTAAAAAAATTACAAGGAGTAAAAGAATAATAATAATAACAATAAATGGTATATACCCAACCCAGCACCTGTCCTAGAAAATAACCCATAAACTCCTATGGGACTTTGTCATATACACAATTCACCTAACCCCGGCCAGAAGATCAGGCCTAATAATAATCAACAAAAAAAGAGCACTTGCAAAATTGTCGATTTTGCTGTCCCGGCTGACCACAGAATAAAACTCAAAGAATGTGAAAATAAGGATTAGTATCTCGACCATGCAAAGGAATTGAAAAAATATATGGAACATGCAGGTGACAATTATACTTATTGTAATCGGTGCGTTTGGAACAGTAACTAAAGGATTATTAATGGGACTGGAGGACTTGGAAGTTGGCAGACGAGTGGAGACTATCGAAACTTCTACATTATTAAGAACAGCCAGAATACTGAGTAGAGTCCTGGAGACTTGAGGAGACTTGATGTCACTCAAACTCCCGTGAAAGGCCATCAGCTAATGCTGATGTGAAACAACTCTTATGAGTAAATAATAATGATAATATGTCAGTACCAATAAATAATAACATATCAAAAAGCTTTTAATCTTAAGTTTGCACGACTGGATCCAGCCTTGTGTTATACCCAGTAGACTTATTTTGTGGCAGAGTCTTACTCCTCTGTTCAACACGCAGTCGGCGTATTATCTATCCCCAAGGGTGGGTTTGTTTTGTTTCATCTATTGATAAGCAAACACTTTTTTACACAACTACTGAATTTGGTATGATATACTAACTGAACTCCCCTTTAATAAACAAGAACAGGGTTTAACTTTGACATAGGAGCCTATGCTCTAACTTGTGATCAAAGAGAAACATTGCCTGCTTTTCATGGTAGGTTTGATTTGGTTTAGTTTTATTGCATATCCATATTTACCAACCCCTCCGCTTCGGCTGAATATGACACAAAGTCAATTTTTTTAAGCAGAGTTTAACGGGTTTGAATTCAGAGTTTTCCTTTTCCTAAACTAGTTTCCTCACCAAGGCTGAAGAACCCAGTCTGCCCAAGTATTTACTCATAGCTGGAGGGAGAATAATTGGATTAATACCTTTCCAAAGGGTATTAGTGTTATGTGAAATGCAATCAGTCTTGTCCAGGATTTGAACTCGTATCGCCGTGTCCATTTCCTACGACGATAAGCATTACACTACGGGTACTATCTCTAATGAGTAAATGATAATGATAATATATCAGTGCCAATAAGATATAACATATCAAAAAGTTTCTAATCTTTTATGGCATATCAACCAATGTTGGTTATTTAATGCTAAATCGCCTTTATACATATATATGAAATGTATATGATTTGGTTTATCTGGGTTTTATTGAGTCTCAACCATTGTAAGTTATTTAATGCCAAATCCTCTTTATACATATATATCAAATGTATATGATTTAGTTTGGTTTGGTTTTATGGCATATCAAACATTGCAGGCTATTCAAAACCGAATGTTCTTTATACATTTACATTGAATATGATTTGTAGACATCTTAAACCGAGTTTGCTAATAAAAAAAAAAATTAAACAAATATAACTAATAAACACTGCTTCTTTTAGACATTATTCATTCCTTTGCACAATTATAAATTGTTTAAAGTACTGTTATGTATCACTAATAATCAATTATACAGCTATATAGTTAAATGGTTAAAAAGTTCTATTTCTGACAAAACTTAAGTAATTTTTTTTTTGCAAACAGTTTAAAAGTCACTCTTTTCTATTTGACATATAGATATGGCACCCATCTTGTTCTTTCTTTCCGGGTCAGAATGGACCTGGGGGCTATGGCCATGACGAAATAATCCTCATTCCTCAAAGGTCTTGGACTGAAACCTTACGATCTGATAGTTTAGTGTCATACCCATCACAGTGATGCAATTGGTGTTTTTTATTGTCCTAGCTGACTAGCGTCTTTGACGAAGGCATTAGCCAACTCCAACCTTTATTTTCGTAAATTATGGCGTCATTGCCCAGTGGTTAGAATTTTCTGCCATGAATAAGATCGAAGCAATTGAAATCTTCAAGAATGATTGTTTCTGAGTTATAAATATATTTACGACACTAATTAATCTAAATCGAAAATTCAACGGAGGAAGTTTGATACTTATTGTACAGGAGAAAAGAGGTTAATGCAAAAAAATATTTTTTCAAATATAAGAGTTGCTTATTGAGAGAGGGATATTCTAACAATAAACAGTACCTAAGGGAAGCTATTTAATTAATCATACAGGATTAAGATGTTGAAGATTTCAATGATAATTCATAATCTTTTAATAATTATTCACATTTCAACAAACATAGTATAAAATTCTTCAAGCTGGTAATGTAATATCATTAAATTGCATTAAGACGCTCATGACCCGGAAGAAAGTGTATATTCATCAATCCTCTTTCAAACAGCTATGTGTAAATATTAGGTAGATTATACTTTTTAGACTTGGTATGGCCACCTATGTAGGAGAAGGGTGTCCGTGAGGTGTAATGGTTAAAGCGTTGGACTGCGGAATCGTAGAACTCGAGTTCGTACTCCAGTCGTGCTATTATGTTCACTTTTGGGCAAATACCCTTGGATAAGGTATGAACCCCCTTATCCTCCCAGCTATGGGTTAAATTGTACAACTACTGTTCTTCTAGGAGAATGGCTTTGGCATTAAATTATCTAAAAAGGTTGATACGCCATTAAAACAAAGAAACCAAACCAAACTATGTAGGAGAAGGAAAACAACGAATTCAAACAAGATGCAGTTTGTTTAAAAATTAGCCTCCTGCTCGTACGTAGGAGGTGAGTAAATAAATATATAGGATGATTGCTTATCTAGCATTAAACAATGAAATAATGACGACATTGTTTAAATTGATGAACCTCTTGTATTTTGTTCTATATAATGTTTAAGATATTCCTTAACGAAATACCTCGACCTTCTTTTAACAAAATAACATCATCTAGAAATATAATTACTAAATCTCTTATCTGATATGTTTGACCTTTTACGAGACGTAGGTGAGTACAAGTTTAAAATATAGGTCAAATTGCTTGTTTCTTTTGTTAAAGAAAGTTTCTTGCATGGTTTTACAGCAACATATTTTTCTGGTGTTGAAACATTAATAGCTGGTTTAAGAATCAGTGCAAAAATACCCCCCAACAAAAAAAAAAACAAAAAAACAAAAACAAAAACAAATGTCAGTGCTAAAATACTGACCTTGTAATTGGATTTGACAATCGACTGTGAAAAATTACGTTTACCATGTATACCAATACATGGCAGGGGCAGAAGTACTTTTGCATGAGTTGAAAATAACTGTAATCAGTATTTTGTTTTCGTAATTAAAGACTTCTAAAATGAATTTATTTAAATATTTCCTCTATCTCAAGGTAAATTTAAATTCAAATCAGATTTGATAAAAATCAGAAAAAGAAAAAAGAAATAGAGCGTATAGCCATTCCAGATGATAGGCAGTATTAGTTTGCACTGAGAACGAACACGTTTATATCGGATATAACTCACTTCAGCGAATTAGAATGAATAGAGTTAGTTGCATATAAACTCGCGTATTTCACCGGCCATTTTTGGCGTTTCCGTCTAGAAATAAATTAGAATATTTGTCAAAAATTATACTTTATATCTCTACCAAAAATTCAAACTTAATCATTTTCCCGAATAAAACACAATAGGATTTTTTGCTTTATATATATATATATATATATATATATATATATATACAACGGAATATGGTTGTCACTATCTCACTTGGTGGTTTTGTTCTAAACCAAATGCGGCATAATTTGGAGAGTGCTCGATATCTGTGATAAAGCTATTTTGTTATCATAAATAGATAAATATTAATTCATATATATATATATATATATATATATATATATATATATATATATATCTAATAGCATGGATGCTTATTTATTTAGAAAAAAATAGCGGATTTTGAAAAAGTAACTGCTGGAGAAGCAACGACGAGCTCATAAGTGATGTACTCTTATGGACACCCGCATATGGCCAAGCAAAAGCAGGACGACCAGCTCGAACATACATACAGCATATGTGATGATTCTTGATGTAGGCCTGAAGACCTGCCAGAGGCGATGAATGATAGGGAGAAGTGGCGAGAGAGGGGCAGGGATATCTGTACTTGCGGCACGACATCATGGTGATGATGATTCGTATCATATTTACCCAACCCCTCCGCTCGGACAGGATATGACACAAGGTCAATTTTTTAAGCGGAGTTTAACAGGTTTGAATTCAGAGTTTGCCTTCTCCTAGACTAGTTGCTTCACCAAGGCTGAAGAACCTTGTCTGCCCTACTATTTACCCATAGCTGGAGGGAGAATAATTGGATTCATACCTTTCCCAAGGGTATTAGAGCTATGTGAAATGCAATCAGTCCAGGATTTGAACTCGTGTCGCCGTGTCCAATTCCCACGACGATAACCATTTACCACGGGCTTGAGTCGTATAGTCGTTCGCTTGTCAGTTTGAAGTTTGCATTCAGAGTGTCCGCATTCAGAGGGTTTGCTCATAGACCCTTACTGATTTTCTCTCTCTTGTGCTAATTTATGAAGTCTGAACATCGAACAATAACTGATTATTAATTATTGGCGGAGAGTTCTTCTTGTTTTGAGTTGCCAACATCCAGGCAACTTTGTCCCAACTGATCACCCAGACCGTCAGAAAAAAGTTCATTATTTGTGGATTGTTCAATAACAGCGTGGGCACAGGCAGGATTAATAAATGAACTATCGGAAAATGCATTTGTCACCGTTACCAGGATTCGACTCTGAAAATCCGCGACACAGCCAGACGAATGATTCAGCCCTAAAAAAACATTGTGCACCCATAAACAGGATTGAACTTTGAAAACCCACATTTGATACCGTGCAAACATATTAAGCATATTATCTGGTACGGGTAACCGGTCCAAACTGAAGTATTACATTATTGGGGTCATGAATACAT
The DNA here is from genome assembly GCA_963585895.1 of Sepioteuthis lessoniana. Classification (NCBI taxonomy): domain Eukaryota; kingdom Metazoa; phylum Mollusca; class Cephalopoda; order Myopsida; family Loliginidae; genus Sepioteuthis; species Sepioteuthis lessoniana. Next base: position 27,868 of record CAUZXS010006006.1, read on the forward strand.
TTATACTCAACCTCTCAGTCACGAGCAAGATGTGACACAAGGTCAATGTTTAAGCTGAGGAAAGCTAAATTGTCCTTCTCCTACAATGGTTGCCAAACCAAGAACCTAGTCTGTTCTTTTATCTCGTTAAAGCTAAAGGAGACCAAATAGATTAATACCTGTCCCCTACGTATCAGCTCTAAGTAAAACGCATACAGCTTTCTGAAGTATTTGAAATCAATTCTCCAATTCCATTTCCTACGATGAGATGTCTAACGCTTAGACCTTCTCGATTATATTTGTGTCATGTAACCATGGCATGGATAAAGGATCGAGCTGTCAAACAGGTCAATCACCAGGTTTTCTCAATATGTAGCATAAACAGTAAAGTAAGACTTAACGAAGGCCGGATTAGTAATATACCACAATAATCTGCGTTGAACTCTGTGGATATTGTTGACAGATACATCCAGTCATAGATAATTCAACGAAATGTTTGCCAGAAAGTAAGCAATGCATGGGAGTAAGTCATGACAAATGTAGAACAAGCATTACCTGGTTGTGAACCATGACCAATAAAAAAGCAAGCTTTGCATGGGTGAAGAGGCGTGGCCATGTGGGTTGCTTGGGAGTTTAAAAACCATATACGGTCTAACATTTTTTTGCTGAAGTTAGCTCCTGCTGACTGTTCCGACTCCCAACGGCTTCTTTATGTCTGCTAACTTTCTTCGATTACACTCCTGCTCCACAGAAGCGTCACTGTCGAAGAATAAAAATATAAGATAATTTTTTTTTTATATATACGTGTTCATCTTTTGTCAAGATCCTGCGATAGTATTCCACAGATTGAGCATTGTCTCAAAACCACCGATATAATAATGCATGTACGTATGCATCAATGTGTGTGTTTCTATCTGAATGTGTAAGCGTGTTTTGATCTATCTACCCAAACACTACCACCTGGACAATTTATGGTACATGGCCAACTTTTGAGAGCAGGAATGATTATTTGAATTCAGAGAATAGCTTCTCCTTGATTGGTTGTCGTACCAAAGCAAAAAAATGGAGTCTGCATCTATGCGAGTTCGTGTATGCCTGCGACTCTGTGTGTGTGTGTGTGTGTGTGTACGCGTGTGTGTGTGTGCTTATCAACCCCTCTACACAAGTTGGATGTGATACAAGTTCTATTTTTAAGTAGAGATTAATTAGTTTGAATTTAAGTGTTCCTTCTCGTAGACAAGTTGTCATACCATGGCTAAAGAGCTAAGTCTGCCCAACTATTTTATCCGTAGCGGTTTCATACCTTTCCTAAGTGTATAAGCTCCACATGAAATGCAAACATCATTGTCCGTGATTTGAACTTTAATCATATAACTCATGCGTATTAGTTCATTATCTCAGCTGCTGATTCTAATATTTAAAAATTCAGAAACATATATATTTCTTTTTAAAATTTCCATGGAATAATTTTATTTGCAGGAAATACGTAACTTATTTTTTAGCAATATAATATTACCTCGTTCGAGAAGAGATGAAATATTCATTTTTAAATAAGTAATTATACATGTAAATTTTTCGGCAAAATTTCATCGATTACTTACAGCTGAAAGACATCCTAAAATTTAAAATTCATATTTCTAAATTACATCAAGAAAATTACAGCCATATGATAATCCGATTTCTATGTATTTTACCGTAATATCCTTAAACATGTGTAATATTGTTATTAAAGAAAAATGATATGTCTGGGTGGGAAAGATGATCCACTGGGAATTGTGCAATAGACTAAAATATGTCCAGGTTAATTAATTGAACATGAACACACCTGAATGTGTCCTAAAAAATGTTACACGTAAAGTTATCTAGGAGTTTGATATACAAATAGATCTCCGAATCCAAGCCAGAAGCCCAGAACTAGTTTTAATGAACGAGAAGATAACTTGTTACCGACTGATTTGCCGTTCAAACGGACCATAGAATGAAAAATAAAAGAAATAAAAAAAAGATTGACAGATACCTGAATCTTGCTAGAGGGCTGAGAGAACTGAATATGAAGGTGACGTTGATACTATTTACCTACCCCTCCGATAGGGCAGGATATGACACAAGGTCAATTTTTAAGCGGAGTTTTACAGGTTTCAATTCAGAGTTTTCCTTCTCCTAGACTAGTTGCCTAACCAAGGCCGAAGAACCTAGTCTGTCCTACTATTTACCCATAGCTGGAGGGAGAATAATTGGATTCATACCTTTCCCAAGGGTATTAGTACTATGTGAAATGCAATCAGTCTCGTCCAGGATTTGAACTCGTATCGTCGTGTCAAATTCCTACGGCGATAACCATTACACCACGGCCACCTCCAAGAAGTTTGTATTTGATTATATGAACTGATGGTATATACAAAACTCGAAATTCGTCCTGGAGAATGTGACGCCTGAAATTCCCCGGAATCTTTAGATAGAAAGGGGCCATATAATCTCGACAAGGTCTGGTGATAATCAACCAAAAAAAAAAAAAAAAAGAAGGAAACCTGCCGAATAGCGGATTTTGCTGTTTCGGCTGACTACAGGGTAAAAGTGAAGGAAAACAAAAAGAGACATAAGCACCTTGATTTTGCATAAGAACTGAAAAAAATTAGGACCATGAAAGTGACGGCGATACTAATTGAAATTGATGGACTCGGTACGGTCACCCAAATATTGGAATTGGAAATAAGAGAACGAGATGAGACCATCCAAACTCTAGTATTACTAAGATCGACCAGTATACTGAGAAGAGTGTTGGAGATTTGATGAGATTGCTGTTTCTCAGACTCCTGTGAAAAATCACCAGCTAACACAGGCGTGAAAAACTCCCAGAAGATAATATAATAATAATGATGATAGCTTGATGTCTCAGTTCACACTCACCCAATTCATTATAACTTATCGAGGGGGATAACAATTATTCATGCAGAGTTACCACTTATAAATTTCAAATTGATTGCAATAAAATTATAAGTCTAGCATCATTTGATATCCAAATTATTGGAAGGGGAAATCGGCTTTTAATCACGCATAGCTTCACAGCAGTCATTGCAGGGAAGACACTGGACAAACAGAGTTCAAATCCTAAAGGAAGCTTTTGTTTTTCATTTGCGCTAATGCCTTTGGGGAAGGAATGATTACTTCTCTTTTGCCACATCCAGTTTCGGTAAATCGAACACCAGACTAGTCTCTTCATCCTTAATAATGCGACCGGTGTAGGAGAAAGATAACTGATTTCAAAAGTTGTGGAAATCTGTTCGTATAATCAATGGCAGATAGTTAACACCAAGCCTTTGTAATTAGCTAAGAAAAAAATGTGTTTGGTCCTAAACCAACCTTAACTATTTCATGAAAGTAGACACACAGACAGACACACAGACACACGCACGCAACTAAACCAGCTTTTTGTGTCTTTTGTTAAACTTTGTGATATATATAGGTCTTGCGCAATGGGAGATTCTTTTTTCTTTGGATTTTCTTCATAAAAAATAACAAATAGCCAGTCTGACTGAACGATTTAGTTTTAGAAGTAAAACAATGAATTCAAAACCTTAGGAGAACTGATCACAGAATATGTGACACACCATTTTTTGTTATCAACTCATTCAAGATATGTGTTGATCGTACAGAAAACACTACTTCTGTAACAAAAATAAAAATAATGACGTTTAGTAAATAGCCCCTTTCACTTTTTGGTACTCTTGTATAACGGAGGTTACTTTTAATCGAACTGTTGTTTTTTTTTTTTTGTGTGTGTGTTTTTTTTAATATTCATTTCAAGATAAATTCTAAATTCATAACCATTAAATCTTTTTTTCTTTTTTTTTTTCTTATGAATCGTTTTTCTTTCAAAAAAATTATTCCGTAATTAAATTAGAAAGATGAAAGATGAAACTATGAGAAAAAAGTGTTTTAAGATATTCAGATAAAATATCAAACCCTAATATTTCTGGACAAAAAAACAAAAAAAAAAGAATTAACCCTATAAAGCCATATTATAAAATTTGTACGGTTCGATAACCTATAGCATTTTGGTTGACATAATGAACTTAGACATTGCTGCTAGCGATTTCGAAATCCAGTCGCGCTATTACATCCACTTTCGAACAAAAACAATTTCGAAACGTTATACTCAGAGATATTTGTCAGATATGTAACTTTCTTCTTTCAAAAGTTTTATTAGATTTAGCAAAATATTAGTTAGTTATTAAATCCGAAAGATGAAGCTATGAGAAAATTATGTTTTAACATATTCAGATAAGATATCAAACCCTAATATTTCTGGAAAGGAAAAAAAAAAAAATCAACTCTCTAAAGACACATTATAAAATTTGCAAGGTTGCATAACTCATAGCATTTTGGTTGACTTAATGAACATAGTAGCTAGCGATTTCGAAATCCAGTGCTGCTATTACATTCACTTTCTAACAAAAACCATTGGGAAACGACATACTCACAGATATTTGTTTGATAGAAGCACTACGGTTCAATAAGGATGAATGTAACATTTATAACCCACAATAGTTAAAATGGCATGAAGCAAAAAAACCTAAACACAACGAAACCAAAATTTGCAAAGGAAATTATGTAGAGGGAAAACTTCATTATATCAGATCTATTCTATATTTCAGTATAGTTTTTACACCTATAATCAAATGATGCGTTGTGTATAAATTCTCTAATTTATTGGTAGATTAGTGAGTTTTAGCAATTGATTCTTTGGCATATCTGGCCTAAGTAAAGTAAAGTTGTCTCCCTTTAGTCGAGGGTGACCTGAGGGCTCCTTTTTCAATAACTACTGCACCGAGGTGTAAAGGAAGGCGCTACTCCTTTCCCTTAATTACTCCACTTTACCCTTGATCCCTACCTTATCTTGCTGAGTGTTAAGCAAGGTGGCATCAAGTACCATTTTTGAGTCTTTAGTATAACTCGACCTAGGTCTCCCGGGCCATTGGCAAACACTGGCCTAATATGAGTTTATTTGACTATACTCATCTCTTCTAGATATAACGTATAAAATGTTGGTCTCATGGGTTACATGGTAGTTAAAGTACGATATCCGGGCGGACAGATTAGCAAACACTCCAGAGAGATGGCCTTTTAAAGGGAGAAGAACGACCCTCAGTTCAGCTGTTCACCTTTAGCTGTTGTATTAAGTGGGCCCATTCTAATTTTCAAAATAATTGCTGTCAAGGGAACTAAACTGTTTACGGTTTTAATTCGCCTTATATTTAAACACTAGCCCCCCACCACCACTCCCTGACTAAACAAAAATATTTTAAGGAAACAAATACCTATTTATAGTTTTGATTGTTTTGTAATGGAATGTGTATTTACCAAATTCTTCCTCACCGTATGTATTACACAAGGTCAAATATTCAGTGAAGTACTGTTTGTTTGAATACAATTTTCCTTCTCTTCCGTCGGTTAACTTTGCAAAGTCTAAAGGCAAAGTCTATCCTACTATTAACCAATAGCAGGTAGAAAAACATATTGATTCCTGCCTTTCCCAAAGCATCTTTGTTTAACCACACTTACAGTGGAGTGTTAATTTTCTATTTAAAAAACAAATTAGTCGATTTCTCTCCGATTTTAATATGAAATGCACACAAACAGGAAAAATGTTGCCACAGAAGAGAAATTTGTTATGATTCTTTAACAGCCTCCCAGTGGTCATGTGACCCAGTTTGGTATTGGGGGCACTATTTATGGAGTAGAACGCATACATCTACTGGTGTACAAGTAAATTGAATTTAGAGCTTTCCGTTTTCTTAGACCAGTTGCCATACCAAAGTAAAAGAACCCAGTCTGCTCAACTATTAACCCATTTATGGAATGATAATTAGTGTTATTTGAAATGTAAACAGCCACGATTTGGACTTCCAATGACAATAGGCTGTTACGCTACGAGCTTATTCTCATCAGAGAGTATTCGACTTAAAAAGCTACATAAGATGAAAAAACTTTAATCATATACGTACTTAAAACAGAAGACATAAATGTTTTGCTTCAATTTAGATAATCTCTGTATTTTCTTACAAAGAGTGTAAATTCCTATGTTATATATTTGACTTTACCTCGAGAAACACTTTAATTTGATTATCTCAATAACAAGTCCAAATTACAAATTAATCAATTTCTAAGGTTATCATAAAAGAGTTTTTTTTTCTATTTTTTGATTTAAATGGATATTAATACGTTAGCTTTCAACAATTTTCATGATAGCTGTTAATACTTTCATGTATCGGACACAAGTGAAAAAGTTCTACCACCTCGGCGGTTCATAGTCACGTGATCGTGATTTGTGATATCTACACTTTTAAACTAGCACTGTCAGACTTGAAACATGTCTTCAACAGCACGGGATGAAACCCCTGGTTCAAAAAACATCATTGACCACAGAAAACAGCTGGTCGTAACCACATTGTAGACAGCGATCAATGAAAGTCGAAAATCCTTGCTATCAGTTTGCAGTGTCGGAGAATTTGCACAATTAGTAAACGACTTTCATTATCTGTTGCGACATCACACTCATAACCCTAGAAAATGCTCTAAAAAGTCTCAAATTCAAATTCTCTTCTGGCATTTTTAATAAAATATACTCATAAGAAAATCTGCAGCCTAAGTACAATATATATATATATATATATATATATATATATATATATATATATATATATATATAGTGGGTAGGGTGTTCGCCAATGTTCTGGGAGAGCGGGGTTCAATCCAAAACTTTGAAAATGGTGCTTGATACCTCCTTGCTTAACACTCAGCAATATAAGGTACGTATTAAGGATAAATTGGAGCGATTCAGAGAGAGGAGTAGCGCCCTCCCCTACACGTTGGTGTAGTAGCTATTGAAAAGGGAGTCTTTAGGTCGTCCCCTATTAAGGTCGCAAACTTTACTTTATAATCCAATAAATTCCTGAGATATTATTAGATATTTAATATTAATTCTGAAGGTGGAGCTTATAATATTCTGACTATATCCTATTTACCAACCCCTCCGCTCGGGCAGGATATGACACATGGTCAATTTTAAAGCGGAATTTAACAGGTTTTAATTCAGAGTTTTCCTTCTCCTAGACTAGTTGCCTAACCAAGGCTGAAGAACCTAGTCTGTCCTACTATTTAACCATAGCTGGAGGGAGAATAATTGGATTCATACCTTTCCAAAGGTTATTAGTGCTATGTGAAATGCAGTCAGTCTCGTCCAGGATTTGAACTCGTGTCGCCGTGTTCATTTCCTACGACGATAACAATTACACCACGCTAGAGAAGCGTAAGACGACCCCAGAAATGGAATTTTGAGGTATGACACAAGAGCGCATCAATGTTCAAGTCTCATTGGGTGCCCCATTCATTATCTTCGTGCCACATCTAAGGAAAAAGCTGAGTAAATTCAGACACAAAACTGCATATAATCTTGACACTTCTTTTTTTGGGTCTGTTGATGGTGAATCTCGAGTACCCCTTTATAACCGTTACTCCTCAAATCACTCTGACTGGGAGTAGCAATACTTGTTAAATTCCCATGTAAGGGTCAAATAGATCTGATTGAAAAATATTCGTATTCGACAACGAACAAAAAAAAATCTTACCAAACAATTGCAAAAAAAAATGTCAATATTAACGTACAATGAACCTGATTGCCAAAATTCTGGTAAAAAGATAGTCCAAGACGGACAGATACCCATTAAAATTTATCAGTTAATCATAATTACAGGCAGAATATATCTAATTAAGATAGTAATACAATTACAATGAGAAAAGCAAGAAGCAAAATATGTCTTCAAAAATTAAGACAAAAATTGCATGATTTGATAAAAATAAACCAATGACCGAACTATGCACATGATTAACTTATAAACGGATACCATCTGTATTTAAAATCCATCAAAATTTATTGATAGCTTTGATTGAAAATTTCTCTGTGTTTTTTCTTATTTATAATCTCCCTTACAATTGCTATTGGACATTATCCATTCCTTTAGCTTTTAAAGATTCAATGAGAAAACTGTTTGCGTATCGTTTAACTGTTTAACAATAATCGAAGTAATTTTAATTAAAGTATTGTTTTTATATATAAGTACGAGTGGAAAAAAGTCGATTAGATCTTGTGACCGGCTCATTGGTCTAGTGGCTAGAGTGTTTGCCAATGGTCTGGGAGACCGGGGCTCAATTTCCAGGTCACGTCATACCAAATACTTTACAAATGGTACTTGATACCTCCTTGCTTAACACTCAGCATGATAAGGTGCGTATCGAGGGGAAAGTGGAGCAATCCAGGGAAAGGACCATCTCCGTCCCTTACACCTCGGTTGAGTAGCTATTGAAAAGGGAGCCTTCTGGTTGCCCTCGACTACGGTCGCCAACTTTACTTTACTTATTATTATATCTTATACCAAGAGTGTTGATTGTGTTTCTTATAAAATTGTTAGCGACTATTGTATACGATAGTATGGCTTGAGTTTATTTTCTCATCTCGGCTCCTGTTACTGCATGAAATGCAACATATGTGTTACCCATCTGGCGAGGGGCACAGGGTAATTACATCCCGAGTCAGCCAAATAAATTATGCTAATGACCGCACTTGATAGGAATGCCAAAGCTGTATATAAAAAATCTTGATAGAAATCTAATTTCCTTTTATTTGCAGGATGCTCTTTGGCAAGATCTGCATCATCCTTCAATGACATTTTCATCAGCAGTTAATATCTTTTTGCAATGAATATGACATCTCAGTATATTAAACAACACACAATGTCCTAAGTCTTCTTGTTTACATTCAGGTTTAATCCGACAACACCATTAACAAAGAAAGACTTCTCAAATATACATGTCTCTCACAAACTTTCAAATTTCATTGGAACATCACATACATATACGTACGATAAGGACATTTCTAAATAGACACATACACTTACTTCTTTTGTATATTTTCTATTTAGTTTATTCAGGCAATAAAACATGTTATGGTTATTTGTTGGTAATTGTTCTTAAAATTTGATCATGAGAGGAAACTACATTTCATCAACTAATATCCCTCTACAAGTTTTTACAACACCGACAGCCATTTAAAAACTTCACGTGGTTGGTCGGCTGATTTTGATATCGACGGGTTCAAAGAATTAACAGCAAAAATATGAAACCAAAAAAAGAAGAAATTATTAAATAAAAAGAGAAATTCTGTACCCTTCAAATAATTGGGAAATATCATTCTTTCGATCTTTCCTTTCATGTCTTTATATCTTTCTCTCTTTTCCAACTTTTATTTCTTTTTGTTTCTTTTTTTTATTAATTCATTCATTCTTTCTATTTTTCTTTTCTATCATTCTTTTCTTTCAATTTTCCTTTCATTCATTCCATCTTTTTTCTTTCTTTCTTCTCTGGTATGTTTTTGTTACACCCTCCCCCCCTCTCTCTCTCTCTTTCTTTCTTTTTATGACTTTCTTTCTTTCTTTCTTTCTTCTCTATTATGTTTTTATTCCCTTTCTTTCTTTCTTTCTTTCTTTTAATGACTTTACTTTCTTTCTTTTTTCCTTTCTTTCTTTCTTCTCTATTATGTTTTTGTTCCCTTTCTTTCTTTCTTTCTTGCTTTTAATGACTTACTTTCTTTTTTATCTTTCTTTCTTCTCTGTTATGTTTTTGTTCCCTCTCTCTCTCCCTCTCTCTCTCTCTCAGCGTCTCTCTCTCTCTCTTTCTTTATTTTTTCCGTCTTTCTTTTAATGACTTTTTTTTTTTTCTTTCTTTATTTTTTTGTGTCTCTCATTCTTTACTTTTACTTATTGCCGTTTCTTGTTATATTCTTCATTATTATTTTTATTTTATTTTCCGATTTGTTTTTATGTCTTTTCTTTTTTGTTCTTTTCTTTTCTTTCTTGTTTTCTTTATTTAATTATTCATCTATTTCCTTTCTATCATTCTTTACTATCTATCTTTCTTTATGTCTATTCTTTCTTTCTTTCTTTCTTTCTTTCTTTCTTTCTTTCTTTTAATGACCTTACTTTTTCTTTCTTTCTTCCTTCTCTGTTATGATTTTCTTCCCTTTCTTTCTTTCTTTCTTTCTTTCTTCTTCCTTTCTTTCTTCCTTTCTTTCTTTCTTTTATTGACTTTCTTTTTTTCATTCTTTCTTCTCTGTTACGTTTTTGTTCCCTTTCTTCCTCTCTTTCTTTCTTTCTTTCTTTCTTTCATTCGTTCTTTCTTTCTTTAAATGACTTTTTCTTTCGTTCTTTCTTTTCATGACGTTTCTTTTTTTCTTTCTTTTTTCTCGGTTATGATTTTGTTCCCTTTCTTTGTCTCTTTCTTTCTTTCTTTCTTTCAATGACTTTACCTTTTTTTTTCTTTCTTTCTTCTCTGTTATTTTTTACCCCTTTCTTTCTTTCTTTCCTTCTTTCTTTTAATGACTTCACTTTTTCTTTCATTCTTTCTTCTCTGTTATGTTTTTGTTCCCTTTCTTTCTCTCTTTCTTTCTTTCTTTCTTTCTTACGCATACTCAAATTTGCTCTCATACTAACAATGGAAAACGACGCTTGTTAAGCAGTATAAGAGATGTCTACTACAATATATTTCCGGAAAACAAGTAAGCTTTGATTTCTACAGCAGAAGCCAAAAGAAAAACATATATATATATATATATATATATATATATATATATATATATATATATATATCATAATACCATTCTTTCATGTGACGTGAATCTGACCGCCTAAGATATTAACTTTTTTAATTCCGATATTACACTGTTACAAACAATACCTATATACACTGGAGGAAAATATATAACAGCTTCAGCTATGAATCAAGAAACCCAACTTACATTTGCGTGACTCAAAGCCAAAAGTACGTGACATGCCATGATTACTTATTTTACTACAAATAATAATGTTTTGTGAGAATCTAACTCGGTGGAATGCTCGTTCAATAATCTTTGTATATTTCATGTCGGCTGCAGTTCAAAGAAAGTAAAGGTTACGCCACAATCCGCAGCAATTCTACCAATGTCTTGGTAACCTCATATAAAAGAGTTACTGAAAGGTGCAAACAAAATGGACTTATAAAATCGGAAACATGCCGACATACGTCTTGAAAAGACGTATCCTCAAACTATCGCTATGCTCATTGATAACTCAACGATAACACAGTAAAAAGTGCTTAGATTTCTTTAGTTGTAATACATTATAGATCAAAAAGACTACATGATAATGAAAGATAATGTAACTACAACGCTGGTGTAGAAATAAAAGAAATATAGAACAATTTACCCTTTTCATAATTCTCTATCACATCTTGCATATTAGAAAGTCTATTTAGATTGATAACTTTCATGTCTGATCAGACGTGTTAGATTGACTACCTTACAAGGATGTTGAAAATGTGTTTTCCTTTTTACAGACGAGCAGCAGCAAGCATAGGCCTCCATGTTAATGCACACAAAACGGAATATATGTGCTATAACCAAACGGGGGACATCTCCTCTCTAGAAGGAACCCCTCTTAAACTAGAAGACAAATTCACGTACCTAGGAAGCAGCATCGAATCAACCGAAAAGGACATCGAAACGAGGTTAACGAAAGCATGGACAGCTATCAATAGGCTATCGACTATATGGAAATCAGACCTAACCGATAAAATGAAACGCAGTTTCTTCCAGGCAGCGGTCACATCGATACTGCTATATGGATGCACTACATGGACGCTAACAAAACGGCTGGAGAAAAAACTAGATGGCAATTACACAAGAATGCTGCGTGCAATCCTGAACAAGTCCTGGCAGCAACACCCCACAAGACACCAACTGTACGGCCACCTGCCCCCTATCACGAAAACTATTCAAGTTAGACGAACCAGACATGCAGGACACTGCTGGAGAAGCAGAGATGAACTCATAAGAGATGTACTCTTATGGATCCCCACGCATGGCCGCGCAAAAGCAGGACGACCAGCTCGAACGTACATTCAGCAGCTATGTGAGGATACAGGTTGTTGTCCTGAAGACCTGCCTAGGGCGATGAACGATAGGGAGGAGTGGCGAGAGAGGGTCAGGGATATCCGTGCTGCCAGCACGATATGATGATGATGATGATATATACCTGCGAAAGTTGTCTCTGACTGAACAATATTA
>CAUZXS010006006.1:42500-50000 GCA_963585895.1 Sepioteuthis lessoniana
ATAGGACGGTAAAAACAAACCGACAAAAAAAAAGAACATGATAAAAACGTTACACCTGATAGAAGTACAGTCTCAACATTTCGTACTGTAGCCTTCACAGAATGAAAATATGTCTTCAAAGAGAGATACCCGTAGATTGAAATGTAGAATTTTAAGATCACAATAACGAAGTCAGTTATAGTAGATGCACTAGATCACTTGATAGCAATAAAATATTAATTAAAAGAACCGATAACCATGTGTAGAAATGTATCTGTAAAAAAAATCTCCAAAAGTAATTCAAACGGCAGTCTTGGTTGGTACTTTTCATAAGTTATACTGAACACTAATAATAAAATATTACTTCTTAATCTAAGGTAAGTGTAAATTTTAAGTCTTAAAATAACTTCTCCCTCAAAATCATTGACTGTCAACCAGTTGGACATGAGTATAAATGTCTTCAATGAAAACACGAACAAAAATTACGCAAGTAGACATGCCTGGGTTGGAATTGTTATCGCCAAGTAATATCTAAGAGATTAAAATCTGACCATAATATATGCACAAACTAGAATCTATCCGAGATAATGAGACGCATAAAATTCTCTGAGAGTTACAGAGAAAAAAATAAGGATCATCAAATCACAAGACCAGAGCTTGTTTAAGTAATTTATAGAGCCTTTTCCTTAGATGTAACACAAAGAGATATGAATGGACCACCCAATAGGACTCAAACTTACTTGTGTAGGTTTGCTAGTCTTGCATGCTAACCATTACACCACAAGAGGCACCATAACCGAGGTAGTAATTTTAAAAAAATGTAATCTAGTGGATTTTTTCATTACAGTGGATCAGAAAGTGGAAGTAAAAACAAGAGAAACAAATTTTAAAATACCTGATACTTGGCAGAAGGCTGAAAATGAGAAGTATAAGGATGATGACCTTTGGAATGGGTCCTAAAAATTCCCATGAAAAAATACCAGCTAAAGATGGAGTGAAAACTTGCATATTATTGCCTAAAATTGAGCTCAAGCCTTGATATAGTTTGATAACGCTTAGAGGCAAATCTTCCTTTTTCACACTACCAAGGAGACTTGAAGCCACTACGACTTTATTCAAAAACCAAACGAGCTAACTGGTGTGAAATATATCATGAATTATTATTATTATTATTATTAGAAGAAGAAGAAGAAGAAGAAGAAGAAGAAGAAGAAGAAGAAGAAGAAGAAGAAGAAGAAGAAGAATTGAACTCGTCTTACAGGAATAGATGATTGATATTCGTCTAGTTCAAAAAACATTCATATTGACAGATAGAGACCAGGCTTTTAAAATAATGAAAGAAAACACACACACACACACACACACACACACACACACACACACACACACACACACAAACCAACAAAAAAAAACAAAACAAAAAACACTAATCTGAAATACAATTTGAATGGTGTTGAATGTGTTTGTTTTTTTTTAAGATAGTCTGATGAAATCCTTTAGTAAATTTATAAATTCATTTTTATGTAGAATAAGTCTCATGTGAAATCGTAATGGGCGGTCAGCTTTATTCGAAATGGATGACTGTGCTATACATGACAGTAAAGTGCGTCTGATGGTAAGGCTTCAGTTCTGGTGATCAGTGAAGTGTGGAGATTTCATTCATTGAAATTATTCCGAAATCCAATCTGGCCCGAACGAGGAGTACCAGTAAGGGTCTCATAGATCTTCATAAAATTTATTCTTATGGAAAAAAAGAAACTCTAAATATACAAAAAGATGTGAATATGTGCGAACATTGAACACAGAACCTATCTTTAGGCATACAGGAACCTTAGAAGGCTGAGGTGATATGATTTACGATTTATCTAAAAAGAGCTAATCAGCACTTTAGGAAGGTTATTTAAATTACATTTGCCGTGTTCTGTAGGATAAAAATAATGTTATAAGCATAAAAAACAAAATAACTTCGAAAATAAAAAAAAATGTATTTTAGAATTTAACCTACTCTGGAATTACAGCTTCTTGTATCATTTGCTGGACAAACTTATTCTCATCAAGATCATTTCAAGATTATATATATATATATATATATATATATATATATATATATATATATATATATATATATATATATATATCGCTGCTGAAATCAAACAGTTGACATGAAATCTCTTGATAGTACGTGCCAAGTTACAAGAAAGTGAACGTCAACCGTTCACAATTGGGATACAATATAGGGTTTCTGAATAAAACATGTACAATTTTACAACAAAACAATACTGCTGGCCATATAAAAATATCAATGTCAATGAAAAATGTTGGGCTGTATGGACTTGATTTGAAAACTTTCATATTTACGGAAAAATCCCATATTCTAATCCACAATAAATAAATAAATAAAGATGACAGTGAAGAAAACTCGATTTATGTTTCCCTATGGGAATAGCGTCCCTTAAGCGAAAAATGTAAATCTCGCTTTCCATTCTGTCATCCGTTTTTCTTATAGTGTCGTATTTTACTCCAAACCTTAAACAACAGTTGTGTGTTCTTATTCAAGTTTACAAAATGATATTTTTAAATTGCCCTTGGAAACGCACATAAATAGTTTAAGGTCTTTAGAAAGTGTCATACGTTGGGTACATAACGTATCTATTGGATACATCTTATTTACTTGATGGGTATTTTAAAAATTAAATCGTCTTATTTTTTTCTTTGTTCAAAATTTACAAGACGAAAGAATGCAGTGATTTTTCCAATGTAAAATCACACCTTCATTTATCTTCTACATAGACAAATCTTCCATAAACGTAAACGAAGCAAATTACTTTCATCACAGATGTTTTCACTTAAACATAAGACGTGTTCTTATGTTTATTCATGAAAACAGACACAGATATTCTGCAAATAAAGATTCCAAAGATACTGAGATTGATATTTCGCTTTTTTGGTTAACAACAAAATACTTATTAAAACGTATATATATATATATATATATATATATATATATATATATATAATTGGAGGAGCATGAAAACTATTAACAGGGCATTACTTATAGCACAACTGTTAAGTAAAGATTGGAAAATTTTAGTCACCAGCTAGATTTGAACGCACTATTCTCATCTTATTTTTTGTCTTAAACACGCAAAGACTGGATCTAATACTGCACATTAAAAAAAATTGTCATACATAAAGAGAATATGAGGAAACACGAATGTCGCTAAAAAAATTCATTTGATCGAAGCCTTTGTTGATTAGACTTTAAGATGGTCCCAAGAATAAAATATGTGCGTTCAAATCTCTCCGAAGACTTTGTTTCCGTTTCTGGGCAGTGCCTTATGACCATAGTATAACAATGTCCGAATAGAAAAAAAAAAAAAAAAAAAAAAAAAAAAAGATGTAAAAGAAATAAAACAAAATAAATTCCAGATTTCATATTTGACTCTACTTGATATATGTAAATCAGAGAAATGTTGATTGTGTAAACTAGAATTAAAAACTTCTAAAACCTTTAAGTACATTAAGTATATTATTACTTATTTTCCCGCTCGACAATAATATCTTATTGCTTTATATCATCAAGCATTATTTGAATAAAATCAAATTGCTAGGCTTGGTGTATAATATAAACTATTTTTATTTGCATTCCCAATTCCATTCAGCGGACTGAAATATGTTGAGACCAAGGTTTAAAATGAAAGACATAATTAAAATTAATTTAATTGTTTCTTTCATAATAGATAGGAAAAATATTTTACGATTATATATATATATTATATATATATATATAATATATATATTATATATATATATATATATATCATGTTTATTCATAGCTAAAAATATAAACGTTGGATCATAATAATTTATATTACAACACCTGTGAATCCGATGATTTAATATTAAAATCGAAGACCGTAAAATTTTATTTAAAAATGACTAAGGGATTTGTAGCTATATTTGTTATATGGGTATTTTTTCATTAAAACATTATGTTCATATTTATGTGTTCCAGTGTTTCAGGTTAAACCTTTAATGTACATACCTATGTGTTGACGTGCCTAGTTGTTTTCTTATATATCAATTTTAGAGTAATTGCATTTGTATAGTCGTTTAGGAACACATTTGTAGTATCTAGCAAGGACGAATGTACTGTTCGATTTATAGTATATATAACAAAATCAAAAAATTCTATTTCGTATTACACGTCTAAATCTCTGTGATGAATTTTGATAATTGTAATTATTTAAAATATTTCAAACTATTGACCTCATTTTTAAGGTTATAATCACAACGTTTCGGCGATATACCCTTCGTCCATTTTCAGGTATTTCAAGTTGAACCTGGGAGTCCACATAGTGTTCAGTTCGAGATACGGTGGAGAATCCCGGAAGAAGGCCAAATGACATATCGGCCGAAACATTGTGAGTATATTATTATACATGAGGTCAATAGTTCAAATATTCTAAATAATAACAGAAACAGTTAATTATTAAGATAAACTCCTTCACTTTCAAGAACATCATTCCATCTGTCAACAAACTTGTAGATGCCACGCTTATAAAATTTCTTAGGTTTTGATACAAACTATAGGAATGACTTGTGTTCAACCTCTTCCCTAATGCCAACTTAATACCACCCAAGTGATTCTATAATCACTCACTCTGAGTCATCGCTTTTAAGACACTCAAATGTAGCTTTTTAGACAAACTTGTTTCTGGTAATGAAAAGTGGATTCTTAATTATAACATTAAATACCCTTGTCAGTGGATCAGTCGAGGATATTGACATACTTATCAACGAGAGAGGAACTTCAACAAAGAACCGTTTTGAGTGTTTGGCACGATATTCAAGGAATCCTCCATAAGAATTATTTGAAAATAATCAAACATCACCTTTAATCTTTACTGTAACCACCTCGTAGTTTGAAAACAACTTTGGACAAAAGACTTGTCTCTTTAATCAATAGAAAAGGAGCCCTTCAACATAATAATAACCCTCGTCCTCACAGAGTTCACTTGACTTAAAATCTCTTAAAGGTGTTCTGTTTGGATTTATTGCTTCATCATCCACAATTATCGAACCATATACTTATTTCGGTTATCACTTGTTTAGGGGATTACAGATACATTTGAATGGGATTAGGTTGACATTAATAAAAGTTAACTTCGAGTTGGTCACATATCTTGCATCAAAAACTAAAGAATTTTTCAAGGGTGACATCTATAAGCTTGTTGACAGATTGAATGAGGTTCTAGAAAGCAATAGAGTTTTTAAATATTTCTATGGTATAAATGGTTTCATTTTTGATATTTACTCTTTAGTCGGGTATTATATTTGTTCCAACCTGATATAATCAAAAGTGAACGTATTATAAGTCTGTTCTAACACAAACCCATGATTATATTGATTATATATATATATATATATATATATATATATATATATATATATATATATATATATATATATATATATATATTGATTATATTGATTATATTTTGGAAAAAAATCATACTAATTTGCCTTTAATATTATCTTGGTTTTATTGAGAATTAGCCTGCTTTTTATTTAAGCATATACATTCAGAGTGAATGCTGATCTTATGAATGTATCAACTTGTAATGAAAAGATATTGTTCTAATAAAATCTAGCAATATTTTGCCGTTTTTTGCAGAGTTATGGTTACATAAGAATTTTATCAAATTAAGGACCCTCTCGTGTTGCCTGAGTGGTAGAAAAACCTTATGTAGCATTATACTAAAAATATGCTCTCTATCATCATACTTGTAAAATTATTCATTTATTTATTTGGTTTACCTAGGAGATTATAGTAGTTGTATGTGTAAGAAGTGATAAAAAGTTTAACATTGGTATGGACAAAGAATATCTATAACTCGACTCCCGGTAGCCTAATCGACCTGGAACCAATTTTAAATTCATTACTGTGAAAATGTAGGAGTAATTTATCATTTGCAAGAAATTCCATTACAGACAAACGGATATATATATATATATATATATATATATATATATATATAATATATATATATATATATATATATATATATAGTAATTTATAGCCATCTCTTCATAATTGTAGCATGCCTACAAATCATTTAGAAAATTGTATCGTCGACTGTGTTTATATTAATAGATTTCAACATCTTTGATTTTTCTTGCGTTTCTTTTTGCTAAAAATTAATCTATTTTTCGCCTGATTTTCCAACAGTGAGTCGGCGGACAGTATGAAAGGACGAAATGAACTATATTGTTTTATGTCTTGGATTAATAACTCAAGAATATTTATCATTAATTATGTTAGCAGTTTTTCATGCAAATATGAGTGTATGTTTTCCTTCTTGGGAAATGGGAGATGAGGAAAAAGATCAATGAAAATGGAAACAATGAAGAAAGAATATGAATTAAAAAGAAAAAAGAATGGTTACGTCACAATGGCCTATTAATCATTTTTCAAAGTCTTTCAAATCTGTGCACAAACTAAATTAGCCACAAATACTCATATGCGTACACATTCAGAGAAACACACGAAAGCACATTTGCGTGAACGCATAAAAAAGGAAATATATTTACAGTGACACAAAACTATTATCAATAAGATTAGCACCAAATAATCTTCCAAAAGTTTTCTTTTGATTGTTTCGATTCGTAGATCGACTGTAGGTTAAATGTACTTATATGAATACACTAAAAACTACAAGGTATAATATTAGATATAAAAATGCCTTTATGTACGTCTAGAACAATATAAGCTGATATATTTATATTATAAGCACAAATTTTTTAGTTCCATCGGCATTCCATTTCAGGTACGCCTCAGGCTCCAGACAAATAACCCAGCCCAGCCATTTTAGGAAAGTTAGGAGGCATTGCCTGGTGGAAAAGACCCCAGGAACTAAACCGATATTAATTCTCACGCATTCGACGCGGCTGTACGAAGTAAGTATTCAAAAAATTATAAAGTACACAGCACGAAATTATCTTTTTTATTTAATATACAAAAACAAGTATGTTTGGAATTGCTGGTTAGGGCATAAACACTTTTCTAAGACATTTCATTATTTGTTTATTTTTAGAAATATGTGCAATGTTTATATATAAATTTACTAATGCATGCGTATATATATACATATAGACAGCATTTTCTCAAGTAAACATATTTGATTAAATAGAACAGACACTCCATGTTTGCCTATTTTATCTTTGAACCATTCAAATCTTTTCATGAGTCGTTTGATTTTTAATAGTATGAATTTAGAAAATCACCTTATAAAATCTGAAACTACGTCTATCACTCGATCTGTCAAAATACATTCGTTTCTCACCTCCAAAAACAGAACTTTAACTATAAACACCTCAATATTTTGCAAAGAAAAAAATCAATAGCTTCAATTTCATGAAGAAATATATTGAAATGTTATAAGGCTTCCTTAAGCAAGATCAAATTCGAATATAGCAGCCACAATCTCTAATGCATGTAGCACATTTCCCACCATTTTT
>CAUZXS010006006.1:55000-60000 GCA_963585895.1 Sepioteuthis lessoniana
ACTTTCCAGTGCTAATTTTATCTGATAAGTGCCAGCCGCGAATTTTTTTTATGAAAAATGTGTAAAAAAATACGGAGGTACATAGAGAAATCCATAAACTAAAAATAAAAAAAATGATTTGTTTTATATAAGAAATATTTTTTATTATATTTTGTTTCCTTTATAATGCACGTAATCCAATAATTATCCATTACATTATATACAATAAAATGATTGTTATAACTTTGTGATACAAAGAAGGATCCCTAAGACTGTACCCTTGTTTTTTGGGGTTTTTTTTAATTCTTCGTGCTAGTGAACAGTTTCATAAGTATGATATCAAAAATTCAAGTTAAGCCCAACTTGCCAAGATACGATACACATACACACACAAGCATACACACACACACACACACACACACACACACACACACACACATATATATATATATATATATATATATATATATATATATATATATATATATATATATATTAAAGCTTTAATGTGCTTTAATCAAACAGTTGACATTTCCACACTAAGCGGTAGCTCTCTGAATCTTGTTGACGAGTTCACCTACCAAGGAAGCAGTGTCTCATCAACAGAGACAGACATCGACACACGACTAGCAAAGGCATGGACAGCTATCAATACGCTATCGGTCATATGGAAGTCAGACCTGACCAATAAAATGAAACAAAGTTTCTTCCAAACAGCAGTCGTGTCAATACTGCTATATGGATGCACTACATAGACGCTAACTAAACAGATGGAGAAAAGCTCGACGGCAACTACACAAGAATGCTGCGGGCAATTTTGAACAAGTCCTAGAGGCAACACCCCAAAAAGCACCAGCTGTACGACCACCTACGTCCCATCAGGAAAATAATCAAAGTTAGACGAACCAGGCATGCAAGAGATTGCTGAGAAGCAGGGACGAGCTCATAAGTGATGTCCTCCTATGGACCCCTTCATATGGCCGAGCAAAAGCAGGACGACCAGCTTGAACATATATTCAGCAGCTCTGTGAGGATACAGGATGTAGCCCTGAGGACCTACCAGAAACTATGAACAATTGGGAGGAGTGGCGAGAGAGGGTCAGGGATATCCGTGTTGGCGCCACTACATGACGATGATAATGAAATATATATATATATATATATATATATATATATAGGAATATATTTCTCTATCTCTCTAACTGTCACTCTCTCTCTCTCTATCTCTCTCTCTCTCTCTATATATATATATATATATATATTTAAGATGAAGGAAGATAGTTTGAAGAATGAGATTGGCATTTTTGCTATCGCAATCGCGTCAAAACTCAAATCAAAATATTACCAAAAATTAAATCTACATTCGAACACGGAGAAATGTGTGAATTCATTTCAGGCATGTAGGGATTTACGTCAATTTGACTCTTGTATTCATTTTGAAGAAAAAAAAGATTAATTGAAAAATTAAAAGAAAATAGGACTATAATTAAATCAATTATCCATACGTTGGATGTACATGTTAAAACACCTCGAATGAAACATTTCTATCCCATTGTCCATAACATGTGTCATTTTCCTTTCGTTTTCTTCTGACCCTCCCTATATATATATATATATATATATATATATATATATATATATATATATATATATGAAATAAATTGATTTAGCAGATTGTGGAAAGCCAGCCTTCTAAATACGAACGTTTTAGTTTTCTAAAACTATCAATATCTTACGTCGACTAAATCACATATTTGGTATTCGGAGGATTTACCTCTCTACTTCGGTTAGCAGGTAGATCAGGAATAGTAAGTGGTACACACACGAGCTTATGTGTTTAAAAATTGATCAGATTTAAAATATCTGAGAACAAGCATTGGCACTGCAATAAGAGACTAGTCGTGCCTGCAAGAATTAACGCATTGTCGACAAGTGAGTATTAATATGCAGAACATTCAATATTTGGTTTACTTTTTCTGAAAATTCTGGCTTAATTTTACGATTTTGGGGAAGGTTAATGATACCCAGTTTGAATATACATACATAGATACATACATACACTCATGCAACATCCAATTCTGATGACATTTTGAAAGAAAACATTCTCAGATTGTGCATTTTCATTAATCCTACTGGCACTGGGTTGCAATTTAATGTAGAACTCATTCTGCGATATTCTACTGATAGTACGACCCATTCAAGCACTCAGGACCACATTTACAGAGAGGCAGGCCGACAGCCAGGCAAATAGATAGTTTCGGACCGAAGAATAGATTATCAGACACGCACAAAAACATATACTCAGGCACGCACCCAAGCAGAAAAACTCACTCACTCACTTATATATATATTATATATATATATATATATATATACATAAGGAACTTCAATTAAAAAAAGAATCATACTTCTATCAAAGCAATATTCACTGTAAAATATATATAAATATATATATATATATATATATATATATATATATATATATATATATATATATATAGTAGGTATTTGTTATATATATATATATATATATAATATATAAGAGGAACTTGAATTAAAAAAGAATCAGACTTTTATCAAAGCAATATTTAATGTAAAATAATCTACGGTAAAAAAAGCTAGAAGCAGCGGAGACCCTGTTCATTATTAGACCCTAATTGTTCCATGGCCACAATTAACGCCATGTGCGAAATAGACATATAATCTTCATAACGATAGATCATATAAAGAGCATATAGAAAAACTCAGAACATAGGAATCTCGGAATTCGAAAACACGTAACGAATTCTTGTTCAGGTACGAAACCTTTTTATTAACTTTGAGTTAAAAGTTTCGGCATAAGGAGGAGAGACATAATCTTTTACGCTGTCTTATTTATTTGGCCCCCATCTCGAGCGGCCCCCATAGGGTGCAAGGTCGCCTCGCGTCTGCGAGCTCCAAAAGTCGATCCTCCTCGTTTGGCGTCTAGTACTCAACTCCCAACTTTCTTTCAATTCTCCACAAACCTCTGCGCGCTTCCGGTGCGTAACGTCACTCGCACTTCCGTCAACCGGTTTCGTCTCGGACTATTGTGACATCTCTGAGTGACTCCTCCGCCCCGCGCGCGCGTTACCACCTACATCAAAGTTTGCACCTAACTAACCCAAGTGCTGAGCCGAAAGGTTCTCAGCCTAACTAAACTCAAAGGTTTGAACCGAATTCCGTTGACCATTTCGTTACATGATGAAAACCACGAAGTCCTAAAAACGTGTGGAGCATAATCATACAAAATAAAAACCTAAACTAACACATTTAAATTCCTTTGAGAATCATTCATTTCCAAATGTATATATATATATATATATAGAGAGAGAGAGAAATAGAGAGAGAGAAATAGAGGAAGTATTTGGTAGCCGTTAGGCATATATATGTAAGCAAAATAAAAGTGATATATATTCGTTAAAATCCCTTCACTTACGCTGAGTTTAATCGTGGTTGTGCAGTAGAATCTCCGGCTGGTGTAAATGTTAGCTAGGTATTAATCCTATCGTCTTATGTGTTTAACGACACTGAAGAATTGTGATCAAACGAAACAGTGTGTCTGTGGATGACAATATATATATATATATATATATATATTATATATATATATATATATATACGTTTGTGTGTGTGTGTGTGTGTGTGTGTGCGCGCGCGTGTGTGACGAGAGGAGAGATATATGATGGAAACGTTATCTTCAGCTATTTGTCTTCCTTGCTTTCATTTCATACACTTCAGTCTAACATAGACATCAAAATATAACAACACAGACACAAGGTACTTCAAACCATCTGATGATCATGCGAGCTTAACACACGTGAAATATTTGGTCGTGATGTTTCATTCTGAACTCTTTTAAGTCTTATACTTTAAATCGACTCAGCTCTTATTTTTGGCAACAAATTAGCCACAAAACTTTTATATATATATATATAATATATATATATATATATATAATATATATATATATATATATATTCACCGGAGATAAAATCTAAAACAGCAACAAAACGAGTAAAATTATAAGTCGAACGTTGTAATTTAGAGGAACTGTTGATCAAATGTCATCATATTAAAATTTACTGACAAATAAAACCACTCAGTTGTTTCAGTTTCAGGCTGACGATCGTAATTGAGCTATTTTACTGATAGATGTAGTCAGAAGAACGCACCTAACGATGTAGAATATAATTATGATTGGATTACTCGATCTTATATATAAATATATTCAAGTGAGAAAGAAATTAAATGAATCAGATAAATATGTAGAAAGGTAAACAGAAGCAATATATATATAGTGTGGATTAAAATGTATTCATTAATTATTCATTATTTATGCAATGACGTGTTTCGACTTGAAATTTCCTCACATACAAAAAGGATTCTTTTAAAAAGTATCAAACCATGGTTGCGTTCATTCACGACAGGGATAAACGTAGAATAATGGAAGCCTGCTTTATATCTTTTAATACAATTTTACAAAGATCCAGCTTTTATAAAATAACACCTTTCTTAGTAAAACTAATTCTGAAATATTTCAACATCCATTTATAAACCTAGACTTTTTAGACTTTTGAAACTGTAAACCGTCGAAAATTTTCTCAAAACGCGAAACAATATTACTTTCCCAAGAATAACTTCTATTTCATGACGTAATCAATTTCGAAAAAGTTTTTACTGCGTTACACTTTTTTTTAATCAAGACATTCACTCAACTAAATACTTTTCTATTATAATTTTTTTTTCTTTCTTATATTTTATGTATAAATTAGTTTTTAATAGAATGCTTTCTGTATATGAATAAACTTGAAGTCGAAACACTTGTTGGTGTAAACAATAAATGAATAATAGAATGAGTTTCATCCATACCATATATGTATCTTTCTTCTGTTTACTTGTCCACACACAAACACACACACAGACACGTACACACACACCAGTGTCTCATCAACCTAAAAAGACATCGACACGCTACTAACGAAGGCATGGACAGCTATCAA
>CAUZXS010006007.1:0-41646 GCA_963585895.1 Sepioteuthis lessoniana
GGACTACATCCTGTATCCTCCCGAAACTGCTGTATGTAGGTTCGAGCTGGCCGCCCTGCTTTTTCACGGCCATGTGAAGGGGTCCATAGGAGTACATCACTTATGAGCTCATCCCTACTTCTCCAGCAGTGTCCTGCATGTCTGGTTCGTCTAACTTGGATAGTTTTCAGGATGGGTGGTAGGTGGCCGTACAGCTGCTGCTTTTCTCAATATTGTTGATTGACATATATTGATTTTAGTTTTAATATTGTATATCTCCAATGGTTTGGCCAGATACATCTTCCAGATATATATTTTAGTTTACGTTTGTATGTTGTAGACACAAAGCCAATGGAGTTTGGTGACTGCTTCACGTCTATGCAAGGTCCTGATGATAGTATACATATTTACGTAATTAATATATATATACGTGGTGCTTTCAATAAGTTTCCAGACTTTTTTTGTACAGGCATTTAAAATTGTCATAGACTCTTGCAAATTCAGTATGTTATTGCTATACATCTTATGACATGATTGACCAATTTCTATGATTTCAGCTTCAAATGAACACCTACAGCAGCAATTGGAATACACCCTACTAAAGCCTGATTGTCACAGCTGGTGAATTTCAAAAATGCAATCTGGACGTGAGGAAGAACGATATGCAATAAAATTGTGTTTTAAACTTGGAAAAAATGCCATAGAAACGTCTGGAATACTTCAGACTGCTTTTGGACCATATTGCATGAATCGAGCATCAGTTTTTGAGTGGCAAAAGAGATTCCGCAGTCCATCGCTTTAACCATTACACCACGAGGACACTACCCAATTTATAAATGTAATATATACGGGTCTGTTACAATCTGTGTATGCGTAAGTTATAAAATTTAAATGAAGATATATTCACCTCTGGACAACTTATAAAGTGAACGTGTGTAGACGTCTAGACTGCTGTGTAGACGTTTGATGAGTCAGTTCCATTGTTATACAATTAAAAGATGTAGGATGACGCAGTTTCATTCTATATCAAAAGAGTTGCTTCGATCAATCGAAAACTTACTGAAATAATTGAATTGAATACCAAGAAGACCATTAACGTTTCATCAATAGTTCATTTCTGTCTTGGTAAATACAGCTTCAGTCTAGATGCTGTTTGTTTTGGTTTGTTGGCTGGTTGGTTGATTTGATGGCATGTCAACCTTTGTTGGATTATTTTATGCCGAAGACAGTTCAATAATTATGGTCTCCACTTATAAACATTTCAAAAAGATAAGCACTTCATTATTTCAAAACGATCCATTTGACATAGTAGAGTAGGTAGTACCTATAAGGATAACCTAGTTATCTTCCTAACATGTACTACCATTCCGGGTTAGAGTGGACATGGGAGTAATGGAAACAGTGAAGTGATTCTACAAATTAAATTGTTTGGTTGGTTGGTTGGTTGGTTGGTAGGGTGGGTTTTCTAGCATATCAAACTTGGTTGGTTATTTAATGACAAATCCTTTATATATATATATATATATATATATATATATATGTATGTATGTATGCTCCCCTACCCCTGTGGGGTTGAGCTCTCTAGCGAGGGAAGTAATGGTTGCCACTAGCGAAAAGAAAGGCTCTTCAAATGAATTGAGCTCTCGATAGCCGTTAAACGGATATATGTAAACAATACAAATGTGATACATAAGCGTTTAAATTTCCTTTGCTTGCAACCAGGTTTCGATCCCAGCTTCGGGAATCTAAACTGTGTAGATGTTGTATACTCATATGGATATATATCTACATATACACCTGCATATACATGCAGAATGGATCACAACAACACAATGATAAAGGACGAGCGAAGACTTCTTTAAAAAGATATGTACCTCTCACTTTATTGTAAGGGTTCGAAAAGGGCTACTCAGGGTTTTACTGGGAGAGGGAGTTGGAGACCGAACAGAACTGCAATAAATTGACTCCCACTCTTATGGCCGTCAGCGTTGTGTCTTTCGCGTTCTCTAGGGCTCCTCAAACGGAGGCCCGGGGGCTCAGCTTTCTGCTGAGTGCTGGCTTTCTCTACCACATCTTGTCACCAACGGGTCACCGAAACTACTGGGGACACCCGAGGGCCCCTTCGACAGGGAGTGGCTTTCCCTACCACATCTTATCAGCAACCTCTCTGGTCCCCAACTCATCAGGGGCCCCAAGGGCCCTTTCGGCCTAGTGTGGCTTTCCCTACCACACTCGTCTCTAACTCCGTCCGTACTCTAACTGTCTGACTTCTTGTCTTGACCGAATTATATAATAGTTCAACGTCCACTCAATCGCCCACTCAATCACCCACTCAATCTTTGGAATGGCATGTTTGTTCGTCATCAAGCGGAAATAACTCATGCAGTTCACAGGTCACTCTCTTCCGGTGCGTCAGTCTATGAGTGTACCATGGGATTTTTTACCTTGTCCCATTTTATTAGCGAAATCCGCCCACGCGGTCTCTTTCGATTACTGGCCATTGGAATGTGTCACTTCCTTCCGGCGCATCACTTTGAAATGGCATTTTTGGCCGGGTTAAAGGTCAAAATACAACATAGACATACTGAAGATTTGTGATACAACGAAACAGTCTGTCCGTGGATGACAATATATTTAGTCGTATATATATATATATATATATATATTCATATATATATATATATATATATGAGTTTTAAACGCATAGTGTATAGATAACAGTTTCGAAGGAGACAGAGCTTATTTGTTTGCACACAGTTAAATGGTTTTGAGTATTTCTATCTAACACCAACAATTTAACATTAGCCATAACATTTAACTGTGTTAAGTGTTATGATTTGTTAGTGAATAGTTTGTCGGTAATTTTATTTTATTTAAGTTAGAGCTAATTTGTTCGCACACAATTAAGTACTACTATTGTTTGCACACAATTAAATGGCTTTTCGTATTGATATCTTACACTAATAATTCTTTTCAACACGATTCATTCATTTCCACACAGTCAAAGGGTTCCAAGTAATGCAATGTAATACGAATAATTTTTTTTTCACACAGTTAAAGAGTTTTAAGTATTGCTATTCAACACTAATAATTCTATTCAATATTATTCTTTCGTTTGTACACAAATGATTCCAACAATAGCTATTTATCACTAACTCTTTAATTTAACACCAGTCATTTGTTTGCACACAGTTAAATGGTCAAACAGTTCTATTTGACCCTTCGGTGGGACCATGTCATGTACTGCCACTCCGGTCAGAGTTAACCTAGCAGTAATGGCAAAGAAGAGGTACTCCACGTTCTCCAAAGCTCCAGAACTGGAGCCTCATCATCAGGTACAATTAAGTGTCATAACCAGGACAGTTGTTGAGGGAGTCTTACCCCTTCTACTGAGTTGCACTTTGTGTATTCTACAGCCCCAGCCGATTGGACCACCAGGACACTCGTTGAGGGAGTTTTACCCGTCTGCAGAGTTGCAGTTGGTGTATTCTAAAGAGCCACCCGACTGGGCCATCAACAAATTACATTAGCGTTATATCCAGAACACCTTTTATGGGGATGGTCTTACTTCTTCTTTTTAGAGGATGTAGTCGGGGTTCCACCGACAAGGAATAGACACTTTTTGAACACACCTCGTGCATATATATATATATATATATATATATATATATATATATATATATATATACGTGATGTCTTCAATAAGTTTCCAGACTTTTTTGTACAGGCATTTAAAATTGTTGTAGACTCTTGCAAATTCAGAATGTTATTGCTATACATCTTATGAGATGACTGACCAATTTTTATGATTTCAGGTTCAAATGAACACCTACAGCAGCAATTGGAATACACCCTACTAAAGCCTGATTGTCACAGCTGGTGAATTTCAAAAATGCAATCTGGACGTGAGGAAGAACGATATGCAATAAAATTGTGTTTTAAACTTGGAAAAATGCCACAGAAACGTATGAAATGCTTCGAACTGATTTTGGACCATCTTGCATGAATCGAGCATCAGTTTTTGAGTGGCATAAGAGATTCAATAAAGGCAGGGAGACTGTGAGGGATAATGAGAGGTGTGGGAGGAGTAAGGAAGTCAATACACCAGAGTTTATTGGCCAAAGGGTTAAGGTTAGGGTTAGTATATTGAGGTTTTAAGGGAGTTCAGGAAGAGATTCCTTGGGAAGAGGCCAGCACTCTTCAAATTGGGTCAGTGGCATCTCCACCAGGACAGTGCACCAGTCCACAACTCCATTAATGTCACAGACTATTTGACCAAGATAGGCATCAAGACAGTTTCTCAGCCTCTGTCTAGTCCAGACCTTGCTTCCTGTGACTTTTGGATATTCCCTAGGCTCAGAGGCTGTCGTTATGAGAGAATTGAGGAGATGAAAGAGGCTGTGACGAAGGTCATTGACACGCTCACACAAGAGGACTTCCATGGGGCCTTCGAGAATTTGTTGGAACGGTACAACAAGTGCATTGCAGCCAGAGGACATTACTTCGAAGGGTATTTGAGTTTCATATGTGTTCTGTCCATAAAAGTGCCCATACGAAAAAAGTCTTGAAACTTATTTAATGATCCTCGTATATATATATATATATATATATATATATATATATATATATATAAGTTAACCAACCCCAATTTTTATAAAATGTTATTTTCTTCTAAACCAAATACACCAGTCTCTTATTTTTTAAAAGGAAACATTAAGCAAGAAAAACGATCATTATTAAGTGTTATTTATTTATTAGATAGAGTTGAAACTCAGTGGGAAAAATAATAAAATTCAATGAATATAAGTAATAAATGTATTGATATTTGGATTGGTATGTATTTATATTTTCAGTCCCAGATAATCTACCCTGTATGCTTTCATAATAAATAATAACTAATAATAATAAGTAATAATAATATCCGGTCTTATTGTAAAATTTTTCAGTAGAAATAACCAAATTATAGTTTGTTTTAGTTAGAAAAAATATCTCTTGTACTTTTTTATGGTTTCTTTGTTTAATAGCACATCAATATTCGTGGGTTATTTAATGACATCTTTGTAGAAGAACAGTTGTGGTACTATTTAATCGATTGCTGAGGGATTTGAGGGATTAGGGGAGTTGATATCTTTCACAGGGGTATTAATCCAAAAGTGAACGTAATTGGGCGACTGAAGTTCGAACTCACTTACTAAGATGTCGCAGTTCAGTTCGTAAGCAACTAAACTACTGGATATCCCTCCTTTTTTCTATGAGTGCTAGTATATATATATATATATATATATATATATATATATATATATATATATATATATATATATATATATATATATATATATATATAATGTCAGCAATAGAAAAGATCTATTTTCGTTATCTATGCCCATTGTGATGAGCACTCTGACTATTGAAAAGTTTCTTATCAAGTCTCTGTGGTCAAGACCGCAGGACAATGGCCAAATAGAAGAGTCAGTGTATGTTCTTTCTTGGAGGAGACTCCTAGCCACGCTCGATCAGGTGACAATCAAAAACGAGACAGAGGTTCGAATCAGAGAGAGTCGTGTTTTCCATGCGTCGCTTAGGGATGATGGGAAAACTATGATGGGCGCACAAAACTCTCACCCACTTTACTTGTGACAAGCATAGAAAAGAAGACTTTATTAAAAGAATCTGTCCACAGACAACGTTGAAGATGGATCTTTCTTGTTCGTTAAGTGTTGAGAGCTTCTTCTTTTTTCTGTATAGATGGTTTCTTTTTTTGTTTTGTTTTGTTGTTTTTTTCGGGGGGGGGAGGATTTGACTCGGAAAATCTCAAGTATTCAGTTGAGTTGTGAAGAAAGAAAGAAGATGGCGACACCCGAGGCATGGTAGTTGTCGTAGTCGTCGACGGTGTCGTCGTCGTTGTAGTAATTTGTGGTAGTAGTACTTCTGACTTGGGAAGAAGAAGAAGAAGAAGAAGAAGAAGAAGAAGAAGAAGAAGAAGAAGAAGAAGAAGAAGAAAAGTGATAGACATCAAAGAATATAAAAAAAGAAGAGACGTAGAAAAAGGAAAAGAGAAGCTATAAAAGTATTAGAAGGAAAAGAAGGAAAAGAAAACCGTCAGAAAGGAAGGAAGAGGAAAAAAAACGAGAAAAGTAGATTGAGAAAAAGAAATGATGACTAACAGAAGAAGAAGAAGAAGAAAAAGAAGAAGAAGAGCTACAACAACAACAGCAGCAGCAGCAGCAACAGCAGCAGCACCAGCAGCAACAGCAGCACCAGCACCAGCAACGATAAATGAAATAGAAAAGAGTTTAAAAAGAAAAGTAATTCAAAATCAGATATAAATGAAAAAGATTTTTAAAATGAAGAAAGACAAGAAGGAAAGGAAAATAATTGTAAATTTTAATGATTATATATTTCTATTTCGAGTAAAGGCCTATAAAAATGAATTTCTATCAATATATCCTGATATTTACATTAGGAAATTTTATATTTGTACGTATTTTATCATAGCATAATTAAAACGACGCACTGTAGCAGGAGTTTTCATAGAGAAATATACTGATAAAAATATAGTCCTAAAAATATAGAGTTAAAAAGCTAAAAACTTCACGAATAAAACCATTTCTAATCTGATTTTTAACTTAATCACAATAATCTGGGGTCTGCACTTACACTCATCTTGATCATTATAATTTCTGAAGGGAGATAACTGTTAAATACCAGTAACAGAGCACTTCTATTATTTATTTGTTTGCAATGAATTATGATATAAATTCTATAAATTTGTCTTGAGGTTCAGCTTAAAACCCAACTTCGGTAGCCATAAAGATAAGTTCTGAGTAAAATTCTATAAGAGCGAAAATACTTTTGATACCCTCTAAACTCTTTGATCTACACTAACCTCTACTATAATAATGCTAAATTTCATTATAATAGGGGAGCCCCCCAACCAGCATAGCGACTGGCATGCTGGACTGTGACATCGAATTTGGACTAGGACCCTTAGAAGGGTATGTCCCCCCCTTTGTATCTACCCACCTCTGGGTTAAATACTGTTCTTTTGCAAGGATGGCTTTGTCATTGATATTCCGTTAAACAAAAAAAAATACACCTGCAACCAGAATAATAAAACAAAATGGAATAAGAATTTTGTAGAAAAAAAACAACTGGAATTAACCAAGACTTGATGGTTTCCCACCGTAACAACAGTCTACAGACGCCCAGTCAACGAGTCTTAAAATACATCGACTGAATCCCCTGCAGAGGGATAAGACTCCCCTAGATGGGGGTGTCATGTATGTAACACTAAACCAATAACGATGGTGAGGCTCTGATTCTAGAGATTAGAGGAATGTGAAGTACC
Source organism: Sepioteuthis lessoniana (assembly GCA_963585895.1). Taxonomy (NCBI): domain Eukaryota; kingdom Metazoa; phylum Mollusca; class Cephalopoda; order Myopsida; family Loliginidae; genus Sepioteuthis; species Sepioteuthis lessoniana. Next base: position 7,328 of record CAUZXS010006007.1, read on the forward strand.
CTTTCATTGATATTACTCCCAGGTCCACTCTGGCCGAGATAGTATTAATTTACTAAGCTTTTTGCTTAGATATGGTAGAAGGCTCCGTGAATGGGGCATCCAATGAGACTCGAACTCACTCGTGAAGGTTTGCTTGTCCAGCTTGCTAACCATTCATCAATCCGAGGCGACCTCTCTCACTGTGGTAATAGTCCCTTTTAGGATCCCATCAATAGGTCAAATAAGACTCTGAAATTATTCATATTTGATGGGAATAATTGATACCATATAACTGTAAAATGTTATCTGAAGTTATGATTATTTGCAAAGGATTATTATTAGTTGCATGAAGTCATATACCTGTGGGGGGGTGTCCTCGTGGTGTAATGGTTAAAGCGATGGACTGCGGAATCGTAGTAAGCGAGTTCGTACTCCAGTCGCACTATAACGTTCACTTTCGGGCAAATACCCCTGGGAAAGGTATGAACCCCCTTATCCTCCCAGCTATGGGTTAAATAGTACTACTACTGTTCTTCAGGGAGAATAGCTTTGGCATTAAATAACCTACAAAGGTTGATATGCAATTAAACAAAGAAACCAAACCAAACCAAACCAAATCATATACCTGTGTGCAAACAAACGACTATTATTTACGAAAATAATTGCTTGAAACCATATATTTATTGATATAAGATAAGAATACTTGAAACCATACAATTGTGTGCAGATTATTTATTTTATATAGCAATATTTGATATCATGTAACTGTGTACAAAATCTCTTAAGAAACACTTACACAAAAAATGTAAATATGAATGTACATTGAACGCACTTCTCCAACCTCTAGCCATAAAATGTCCCGCGACGGGTTGACATGCTATGAAAATGAATCAGTTAGTCAAGCAACTGTTTCTGATTATATCGGTGCTTCGTTTTAAGAAGTAGTGAAGGTTTCTAATTAAAATTTTATAGTTATTCCCCTTTTATCAAGAACTTCGGTGATTAAAAAGTACCATTTCTTTGCGAAGGTTGAACCTCAACAAAATCATTATTCATTTTCAGATTAAACTAAAATTTGCTTTATAGACCATTTTAAGTACGTTGTTTTAATAAAAAATCTCGCTATAATGTGCAGTTTTTGCTTGGTGACGGTTATAAGCCGAAAAATCTTCGTTAATTGTTACTAATGATAATCAACCAAGGCAAACTTAGCAAATGAAACCTCCTGATTTGTTGAGGTTTTTTTTTTTGCAATACTGAAGGCCAGTGTAGAACCAGCGACACATTTTGGATGAGCTCATAACAAAAGAATGGGGCACCGAAGCTCAACAAATTCTTAAAAGAAGACTACGCAGGTTTTTAAATTAAAAGTATTTCCATTTCCTAGATGGTTTCACAACCAAGACTAGAGAGCCCAGTTTCTCCTATTATTTACTCATTGCTGAGGAGAAAATAAATCATCAAGTTATGCTTTTCCTTTGAGTATTAGCATGAAAAAAGCGAAAAATAAACAACCACACCCTCAGTTTGAACTTGCTTCCTTGAGTCCATTTTCTATGACAACAATCATTATGTCATGTCTATTATATATATATAGAGAGAGAGTTCTTCTTTACAATTTTTTTACTCTTCACTTATTTTTTCTCTTTCTTTCTATCTTTCTTTCTTTCTTTCTTTCTTCTCTTTCTTTCTGGCTGGCTGACTTATTTCCTGGCATTATTTTTTCTGGATACTTGTCTAATAAGGAGAGCACAGAATAACGATCATCTTCTTAAGACACTAAATTGGCAATCCGAGTTCAAATCCTGGACGAAGCTCTTTGCATTTCACTTTGTGTTAATGTCATTAGGAAGAACATGAATCCATCTGTTCTCTCCTCAGCTATGGATAAATAGTAGGGCAGACTAGGTTCTTTTGCCAAAACATGGCAACTAGACTAGGAGAAAAAAATCTTATTCAAACCAACTTTAATCCAGAGAGACTTGGTAAACATTATATTTCACTCTTCATTTTCTGCATAAAGTTTGTTTTTTTTTTTTTTTGTATTTTTCAATTTCTCCTTCCATCTGATTTTCTTTTCAATTATTTCTTTCAATTCTTTTTCTCTTTGTCTCTCTTTCTTTTTTTTTTCTTTCTTCCTTTCTTTCTCGTTTGCTTACTTTCTTTTCTTTTGTCCAGAGTAATTTGAAAGGGTACTAGTCGACCGAAGAATTTTGTGGTGTCAAATGCATGGCAGTTTATTTTTTGTTGATATTTTTTTCCACAAAAAAAATGAAGAGTAAGCAAAAATTTTGCTCTTTAGTTTTCAGGATGCATCAAATGATTCAATCTGATTTATTTATGGTATTTGTTAACGTATCACCATCTTTCATTTCGCTTTTCTTCTGAGTTTGCAATGATATTCATTCTGATGTTTATACATTTTTTGCTTTGTTTTTTGTGGTTGGTTTCTTTCTCGTCGAAGACTTGTCGCCTATTCAGCTATTTCTCAAACAAAGTCAAAAAATATGTAAGTTAATTGTTTTCTTTTAATTAATATGGAAAAATCTTTAAATTTTTTTTCTTACCTTCAATTCTCTCATGGATGTAGCGCCAAGATATATATTTATCAACCCCAACGCACGAACAGGAAGTGACATAAGGTCAATTTTTTATGCAGAGTTGGTTTAAATTCAAAGCTTTCCTTTCCTCGACCAGTTGCTATACCAAGATTAAAGAGTTCACCATGAACATTATGTGACACAAGATAATTTTTTAAGCGGAGTACAGCTGGTGTAAATGTAGAGTTTTTCTTTTCTTAGACGGGTTGTTGCATCAAAGCAAATGAACCCAGTATTCCCCGCTATTTACCCATGGGTGAGGGAGAATAGATGGAGTCGTACCTTTCCGAAGGACGTTAGCACAAAGGGAAACGCAAAACAGCTTAGTGCACCGCCACTCAGAGATATTTTACGCCACCCTTGATGAAATATTCTAGGTTATTTTTTCATATATGCTCCATAATTTCCCATCTTCTTTGTTACGCTTGATTACATGCCAGGGACGTTGGATTTTCTCAAGATATCTGACAATAGGACAGAAAGTTCAGGGATGTAAATTCATGCCTTTCTGTGTGCGAAGTGAACATAACCTGATTTAGCCGAAATTTGAACATGATTCCAAATTCTTCATATCGGTATGAACATGTACGCGCAAATACGCAAGCGGAAAACACACATGCAAATACATATGTGCATGCCTATGATTTAAAAAAAGGTAATGTTGTATTATTGTTCAGCTTTACAAATTCTGAAAACAACGGACTGGCTATGCAGACATGTGTATTCATACGCACAAGAACTTTTAACAACGTATATGAGCTGTAAGAAAGACAGCACAAATACTTACAGATGGACGCAATTTCACAGACGTTGGGGATGTGCCCCGGGAAGAAAGCCTGCTGTTGATGGTGTATTCTCCTTGAGATGCCAAGTCACTTGGAGGGTTGAAGTGCTGAGAACTAACATTGGACAAGAATTTCAATGTCTGTGAGCCATGACAGATGAACACAAGAGAAGGACCTTTTCAAAAACTGCAACCTGTTTTTGTTCTGCCTCGACTTCGAATATTATAGTTTTTCTGCGAGCAAACTTCAACACTCCAACCTTCATCCATTCCCCCTACATTCATTTTGAAAAAAAAAACCTTCTCCACTTTACTAATTTGACACACGTATGCATACAGACACAGAAACAACAAACAAAATCGCGCACGCGCACACACACACACCCACATATATACGCATATATATATATATATATATATATTGGTTGGTTATTTCGTTTAATAGCATACCAAACCTTGTGGGCTATTCAATGCCGAATCTTTTCCATTTTTTGCATATATGGTTTATTGTTTATTAATACATCAGAAATAATTTTCGTTATCTTCACGCGTATTATTAAATTGGTAGAATAATTTTTATTACCTTCGTACGTATTATTGAATTAGTAGAAATAATATTCATTAACCTTTTCTTTCGTCGCGATTAACCCTCAGCCTTCACCTTGGAGCACCTTTAAGCTAAAAAGGGTTGGGTGATTGTCATATAAGTAATTTGAAGAATACGGTCGGATCTTATTCATATAGTCGCTTAACATGACTAGCCGATTGATCGGATCGGGCCTCTTCGACCGTCCACCTTGGCTAAGTAAGGGCTGAAGTGGATTGATGGATGTTACGGGATCCCTAAGTACCCGGGTGGCCCAGTATACACCGACTGCGTTTCTGCAGAGGGATAAGACTTCCCCCAAAACTGTTCTTGATATGACACTAAACAATCTGATGGTGAGCCTCGAGAAATGCTGGAGCTTTGAAGAATGTGGAGTATCCCTTTATTGCCATTGCTCCCAGGTCCACTCTGGCCCAGAGTGATAGCACTTGATAGGGTTCTAACCCTCGGAAGCTTTATCCCTCTGCCGAGGTGTTTGGCGTATTCTATTGTTCAAACCGACATGAGGGTCTTGCCTTCTCTCTCTCTCTCTCTCTCTCTCTCTCTCTCTCTCTCTCTCTCTCTCTCTCTGTATATATATATATATATATATAGCTTAGGTATATATATATATATATAGCAAAACTAATTCTGTAACTGCTGTTCAACAGCATTTTAGAACAAATTTGGGGATTTCGCCGATCTCTTTATTATGTGATCTGTATCAGTCATTCACCTAATTCCGTCGATGGAAAAGAAGTCTGTACATTTCCCATCACATAATCTGCACTTATGACCCCCGTCTGTCAATCAAGGCCTTCCTTTGTTCTCAATAAGTCTGACCTTTTTTGCTTAGCACCGAACGACAGCAGCATCCTATTACAGTACACGTACATTTATGCCAAGACAAAAATTTTCGAAAACTAAACTAAAGTAGGAAAATAGGAATAAAACGGAAATGCCTTAAGTGATTAATAAATGACTAATGTGTTGTTATGAGAAAAATAGTCTGATAGGTTGTACTCACTAGTTTTCGTAGCCAACCAGTTTACGAGATAGATAATTCTGAGTCATAAACTAGGAGCTGAAGTCCCTAAAGCAGTCTGATATTGATTTTTTACCTGTTTTTTAAGCATCGACATTAATACCAAGTTGTATAGTTTCTTGTTTTTCCTTTGTTCAGCCTCAGCATTCTGAAGAGAGGAGAGCAGCTGTATTGGCAAGTACTGGTCTTCCATTAAATTTCCCCAAGCCTGTGTTCTGATTAGATCAATGTTTTGGTCTCGCAAGCAATTGAGAGTAAGTTCAATCCTCACAGTGTGCTTCAGAAATAATGTCTCATCACCAATTACCCTTATCATATCATTGATATGTCTGAATGATCAGTGAAAAGTGAATGGATGAGTACGCGAGAAAATCACTCTTCGAAAATTATCTTACTCGACCAAGGATTGGTAGAAAAAAAATATGGTGTATCCATTGCCATGACAACATCAGCAAATTAGAAGGCGCACTTAGTTTCATGATTATTTTCGTACGAAATGAAATCGGTGAACTGAGTTCAAATCGTGGACAAAGCTGTTTGCGTTCCACTTCGGGAAACACATGAATTCATCGGTTCTCCCTCCATCTGTGGATAAATGGTAGGGCAGACTGGGTTATTTAGCTTTGATTAGACAACCAGTGTAGGATAAGGAAAACTATCAATTCAAACCAGCTGAAAGTAAAGTAAAATTGGCGACCATAGTCAAATGTGACCAGAAGGCTCCCTTTTCAATAGCTACTACACCGAGGTGTAAGGGAGGGCGCTACTCCTTTCACTGGATTGCTCCACTTTACCCTTGATACCTACCTTATATCGCTGAGTATTAAGCAAGGAGGTATCAAGTACAATTTTTAAAGTCTTTGGTATGACACAGGTCTCCCGGACCATTGGCGAACACTCTACCCACTAGACAAACAAGCCAGTTAAAAGTTGACCTTATGTCGCATATCACTCGTGGTGGAGGTTTTGGATGAAAATATTTATAAGCAAATTAATTTCTCCAAAGTACTTTATTGACTCAAGCAAGGGTCAAAAAATGGCTTGTGTAGCTTTGATTGATGTGAACCAATGTTTGCGGCGAAAGTGCTCAAGAAATGTACAATTGTACTCAAAATTGTCACAGAGTATCTTCTTTCATGAGAAAAAAACTATAAATTAAAATAAATGTGTATACATAAACTAAAATAGCAAAAAATGTATCTCAACATAACCGTTGGCGGTCAGTCTAGAGCCTAGAAAATCCACTTTAAATATTTGCTTCTGATTTGAATGGTCGAAATAAACGCCGAGATCCTAGCAGGTGTTTTTCAAGGCATGACGTCATGGGTAAAAAGAGAAACACCTTACTTGCTATTTGTTTCCTCCTTTAACTTCTGTGCTCGCGCTGACGATAGGTTCCACCACCCGGCCGCTGTCAGAAGGTGCGTCAAGGCTATTTGGCGCCAATTGGGTGAACGGACAAGGCTGACAAGTGAAATCAGATACTATTTCCCGCCACGTGTTGGATTATCGGCAGCTTCGGGGCACCTTTAGTTATTCACAAAATGCTGCGAAAAACAGTCAAGTATAGAAGGGTTTAAAAACAGGACGGGCATGTGTGACTAAGTCTTAAATGCACAGCCTGTACACATCTTTATATATGTGCGAAAGGATATGTATACATATATATATATCCTTTTATATATATCCTTTCATACACACATATATATGTTTATGTATGTGCAGTCGTATATGTGTGATTAACAAAATGTATACGCTATTATATATATATATATATATATATATATATATATATGAATATATATGCCTCAATTCCGGTCCTTTTGTTGTAATATGTCGGTATACCTAAATATGATTACATACACATTTGTTCATCACAAATTTACGACTGCACACGCACTATCTATCTATCTATCTATCTATGTGGGTGTGGGTGTATATCTATGTCTGTGTGTATGTGTATATATATGTGTGTGTGTGTGTTTGTGTGTGGATAATGTTGACACAGTTAACTGGTCACTATTAGTTGACTCGATATATACGCTATTCTGAGTTTTCTTTCTCCTAGACAGGTTGCCATACCAAGATTAAAGAGCTAAATAATCACAATTATAGCTGGAGAAAGAATAAATGTGTTCATAACTTTCCTTAGGGTATTAGCGGTGAGGGAAATACCAACAGTTTCGTCTAGGTTTGAACTCAGATCACAGTATCCATTTCGTTCGACTACACTCATCATACCGTAAACGACTCCGAACGCATAAAAGGATACGGCATATACGTAGATTATTAAATAAGTTTAGAGACTTTTGTCGTATGGGCAATTTTATTGATAGTACACACATGAAACCCTAGTCCCCTTCCAAGTAATCTTCTCCGGCTGTAATGCACTTGTTGTACCGTTCCAACAACTTCTTCAAGGCCCCATGGAAGTCCTCTTGTGTGAGCGTATCAATGACCTTCGTCACATCCTTTTGCAGGCTATGGACGTCATGATCTATCCTTTTTTACATGTTTCTTTTGGAAATATCAAAACGATGCACGTACACCTGTGAATATTCATTGGTATATGCAAGTGCTTTGATGTATGCAGGTACTTTTATATGTGCATGTACTTTAATAGATATATTCTAAACGGTAATTCATCGAGGTACTTTAAAGACTGAACGTGGCCTAGTGACTAACGTGCTGGACTGCGACCTCGAAATAAGTAAGTTCGAAATCCATTCGCGTTATTTACGTTCACTTTTGAACCAATAATCATCATCATCATCATGTCGTGCTGCTAGTACGAATTTCTCTGACTCTCTCTCTCTCTCTCTCGCACGCGCGTCATTCTGTGTCCGTACCGAGCTGTTGTAGATAGATTCCAAGTTGGTCGTCCAACACTTACACGTCCGTGTGAAGGGGTCCATTGGAGAACATCGCTTATGAGTTCGTCTTTACTTCTCCAGCAGTGTGAAGCATGTCTTGTCTGTCTTAATTGGATGGTTTTAGAGATGGGAGGTAGGTGGCTGTACAGCCGCTGTTTTGTGGGATGTTGCTTCTAGGATTTGTTCAATATCGCTCGTAGCATTCTTGTGGTGCATTCATATAGTAATATTAGCAGCACCTCAGTGCACCCCCCTATTCCCCCAAGCAATGGTGTGAATTGTATTATTGCTGTTATTCTACAAGGATAGCTTTGGCATTAAATAACCCACGAAGGTTGATATGCTACTAAACAAAGATACTAGTGAAAGAAACCTATGGATTAAATAGTATCACTACGGTTCTTCATAAACGGTTTTGGCATTAAATAACCCAGGAAGGTTGATATTTCATTAAACAAAAGAAACAAAATTGAAATAATCTTATCTTCGTTCGGTGATGTGGCTTAAACCGACTCTTTAAACAGGATTTGGTCATGAGTCAGAAAAACACACACAAATACATTCATATACATAGACAATATATATATATATATATATATATATATATATATATATATATATATATAATTGTTGATATAGCTTACTGTATTTACAAATTAACATTGCCCAATGTTGATGATACAGCATATATATGTATTTACCCAACCCCTCAGCACAAGCAATTTGAGAAGCAAGGTTCATTTTTGATATATATGAATAGTCTGTCTGTGTGTGTGTGCGTGTGTGTGTGTGTGTGTGTGTGTTTGTAATTCATCAACTTTTATATACAAATATTAAAATGTTAATTCATTGTTTAAAAATATTTCTCATCATTCATAAAATCTTCAAAATTAATTTTTTTCCTTAACGAGATGATCATGAAAAAAAAAAGCAGTAAAAACATTTCAAATCTGAAAAGCTTTAAAGAACAATCAAACTTTTCTTTATCAAATGAAATGTTGCTAACGATGTCTGATTTTCATCCAAACGCAAACACTAATCCTTTGGCGTCCGTAAGTCTATCAGTCTTAAAATGTAAACAATCTTAAAATAATCACCTCTTATAATGACTTAAGGTCGAAACTGGTCAAGAGTAACAAATTTATAAGATGTATTTAGCAACATTTATGAGTCTGTTTTATCGATCAAGATATACTGGGTTGTCATAAATAATTTCTGTTTTAGTAAAATATAATATATTTAAAAATAAATTAATTTCAATCAATACGATATTCGTCTTTATTTTGAATAACCTTTTGCCATTTATCAGGGAGTTTGTTGATTCCTATCAAATGAAATTCAGCTGCTTTTGAGATCAACAAGTTTTCCACAAATGTTTTCACCTGATCTTCAAGAGAAAATTTTTTCTCATTCAGAGAATTTTGTTGAGAAGGGAAAAGATGGAAATTACAAGGTCTAGGGAACATGGTAGATGGAGTAAAAAAAAAAAAAACAACAACAACTTAAATCAAATATTTTTTCTGTGTAATTCTTACTGAACGTGATCTAGTGTTTTCTGGAAGAAGCATAATGTTTCTTGCTATTAACAAGTGTGAAACGTTTTCTTTGAAGATTTTAATGCACACGTTGATGCTGTTTTGAGAATAAATCTGCATTGAGTGTTTGATTGTGATTAAAAAATTCAAAATTAATAATACCACGTTGATTCCAACATACATACATACATACAGCATAACTTCCATGAAACTATCTTTGGGGTAGGCAGCAGTAAATCATCCATGTCAATCCACTGCCTTTTGCATTGAATATTATCATAAAAGACACATTTTTTGTCACCCGTAATGATATTCTCGAGAAACGGGTTATTGAAAAGACTTGTCGCAATGGATATGCGATCTCCCTTATTCTTCTTACTAAGATTACGAGGAACCCAAACGCCTAGCTTGCTCACTTTTCCTATCTTTTTCAAGTTGCTGCAGATTGTAGATTGGGATGCATTGAGGTCAAATGCTAATCTCTCGAGGACTTTTGCGTGGATTACATTCCACCAATTCTCTTAAAGCATCTTAATCCAGGTCTAATAATCGTCTTGGACTGGGTTCGTCTCTCAATGATGCATTGCCAGAACGAAACTTTAAAAACCAGTTTCATACTTGACACTCAATTATGTTACCTTGGCCACATATACTGGGAACTTTCTTACCTGTTTCTGTAGAGTTTCCATTATTCTTAAACTCAGGCAACTTTACATGTTGAATATGCACTTTCAGCTCTTCCATTTTAGGTGCAGTAAATCATAGATCAAAATACAATGCGCACTCTTTTACAACTGAAATAAGAATGACCGATAAAGATAATCTTTAATCTGGTAATTTTTTTTTTTTTTTGTTTAAAACATTGAAAATTTGAAATGCATAGTTTTAAAAACAAAAATTATTTATGACTCACCCAATATATATATATATATATATATATATATATATATTGGCTGATTGCATTTCACATAACACTAATACCCTTGGGAAAGGTATGAATCCAATTATTCCCCCTCCAGCAATTGGTAAATAGTCGGGCAGACTGGATTCTTCAGCCTTGGTGAGGCAATTAGTCTAGAAGAATGAAAACTGAATTCAAACCTGTTAAACTCCGCTTAAAAAATTGACCTTGTGTCATATCCTGCCCGAGCGGAGGGGTTGGTAAATAGGATATATATATATATATATATTGTAGCATAGTAGACCGATCAGTGGATCCCATATGAAATTCATTCCATTGGTAGTGTCTCATAAGAGGACAAGAGTTTTTTTCAAAACATGCTATTCAGCATGAGATACTGTGAAAAGCGAAACAACTAATCGTGTGATCGGTCTACGGTCGAAAAGAAGAAACGAATCAAGATAACAACTTTTTTAAATCAAAGGATATTTCGTGATTCTATTCTCTCTGCATTCGTTTTGTTAAAAGTCGTGGAAATAAATGGAAAGTTCGACCAACTTATCGTTAAAAAAGAGAGTCGTCGGGTTTTTTGCGTTTGGATGGACTCTTTTCTGCGAAGGAAATTGTTCAGCTTTCTTCTCTCTTTTCAATTTCCAGTATCACATTAAACTGCTTCCGGTTGTGAGGCTCCATTTCTGGAGCTCTCGTGTTTAGTCACCTTTTCATGGTCATTTCTCCAAGGTCCAGTCTATTGGTCAAATAAATCTGTTTGAAAATTATTATCATTCAAAAAAAGGAATACTTAAACTATTGAAATGTTGTGTGCAAATCATTCTTATTAAATAGGAATAATAACTCGAAATCGTCTGATAAAGAACTGATTTTGATATAAACCAAAAATTCCTGTGTCTTAAGTTCCTTTTTAAAGGATGCGCTTGTGGTAAAATGGCTATCGTCGAGGGAACAAAGCAACCTGAGCTCAAATCCTCAACAAGGTTATTTGCATTTTACGTAGCGCTAATACTCTTGAAAAAGGTCTGGATCCAACTATTCTCCTTCCAGCTATAATTGAATAGTAGGAGAGACTGGGTCCTTTACCCTCGATTAACTAACAAGTCCAGGAAGAACTCAGAATTCAAACCAAGGACACCAACTATAACTAGTATCATCGTCACTTTCATGTTTCACGACCTTTTCAGCTCTTTTTTCGCTTTCTCACATTTATTATTATTATTATTATTATTCACTCATTATAATTTTTCATATAAGTGTTAGCTGATGGTTTTTCACTGGAACCTGAGTCACAGCAAGTCTCCTCAAGTCTCCAGGACTCTTCTCAGTATTCTGGCCGTTCTCAATAATGTAGTAGTTTAGATGGTCTCCACTCGTCCGCCAACTTCCAAGTCCTCCAGTTCCTTTAGAAATCTTTTAGTTACTGTTACAAAGGAACCAATTACAGTTATTATTATTATCATTATTATTACTACTCAGTAGAATTTTTCACATCAGCATTAGCTGATGGTTTTTTCACAGGATTTTGAGTGACTGCAAATCTCCTCAAGTCTCCAGGATTCTGGCCGTTCTTAACAATGCTGTCGTTTGGATAGTCTCTACCCGTCCGCCAACTTCCATGTCTTCCAGGCCTTTTAATAATTCTTTAGTTATTGTGCCAAAAGCGCCAATCACAATTGGTACAATCGTTACTTTCATGTTCCACAGCTTTTTCAATTCTCTAGCAAAGTTGAGGTACTTATCCTTCTTTTCACTTTCCTTCAGATTTATTCTTTGGTCCGCCGGGACAGCAAAGTCGACAAATTTGCAAATTCTCTCTTTTTTTTCTTTTTTTTTGTTAATTATAATAAGGTCAGGTCTTCCGGCCGGGATTAGGTATCGGTTTGTATGTTAAAGCCCCATAGGAGCTTGTGCGAGTTATTTTCTAGGACAGGTGCTGAGTTGTGCATATACCATCTGTTTGTATGGTCGAATTGAAATTTCCTGCACATTTCCCAGTGGATCGCCTCGCCGACCCAGTCGTGTCTCGCCTTGTACTCCTTCTGTGCTAATTTGCTGCATTCGCTTATTATATGATTGATCGTTTCGTCTCTGCCACCGCATAGCCTACATTTACTGTTTTGTTGCGTCTTATCTATTCTCACTTTGATATGATTGGTTCTTATGGCGTTGTCCTGTGCTGCTATTTTTCTCTTAAGGTTTCCTTTTCTTAGCCAGGTCCAGGTTTTCTGGTGTGAGATTTTGTTTATTAGACGTTTAAAGCGGTCATAGAGTTGTTTTCCCTCCCATTTTTGTTTCCTAGTTGTTGTCATTCTTTCGTCTATCGTGTTGTCCGTATCGTTTCTGATCGTTGTAATTAGTCCTCGTTCGTGTTATTCTATGTTGTCTTCGAGCCATTGTATCGATACGTTAACGGTGTCTTCGATGCTGGCAAGTCCTCTTTCTCCCTCTTTTCTAGATACATATAGTCTGTCATCGTCGTCTCTGTGGTGTAATGCCTTATGCCTGATCATTAGTTTTCTTGTTCTTTGGTCCATTTGTTTAAGTTCCTCTCTGGTCCACTTGAGAAAGGGTCCCGAATACCTTACTAGGGGCACAGCCCAAGTATTTATTCCTTTGATGAGGTTTCTGCTGCAGAGTTTTGTCTCGAGTAGTTTTCTCGTTCTCCTGAGATATTCTTTTCGGATCGTGTCTTTCATTTACACTTGTTTGATGGTGTCAGCCTCCAAGATACCCAGGTATTTGTAGGTTTCATTTTCTTCGAGTGTTCTAATTTTGTCGTGATTTGGTAGTTCCATTCCGTCAGTCATATGTCGTTTGCCACTTTTCATGACGAGCATGGCACATTTTTCTATGCCAAATTCCATTCCTATGTCCTTACTGAATATTCTAACTGTGTGTATTAGGGTTTCCAGTTCTTCTTCATTTTTTGCAAATAGTTTAATGTCATCCATGTACATTAGGTGATTGATCTTCTCTTACGATCTACTAAGTTTGTATCCGGCAGTGCATTTTCTGAGTATGTGGTTAAGTGGCATCATGGCTATTATGAATAGTAAGGGTGATAGTGCATCTCCTTGGAAAATATCTCTTTGGATCTTTGTTTCAGCTATGCTTCTTTCTCCTGCTGTCAGCTCCACTCTCCAGGTTTTCATGGTCTGTTCGATGAAGTTTATGACTTCATGTGATATTTTATACATTTTGAGACAGTGTAGTATCCAGCTTTGTGGGACCATATCATAGGCTTTTTGTACTTTTTCTTTTTTTTCGACGTTATTATTTTGCTCTTTACAAGTTTTTCACATCAATTTAAACCAACGTCTTTCACTGATATCTCTGTGATAGCAAGTCTCTTCGGCTCTTTAGGAGTCTTCTAACTATTATTGTCGATTTCAGCAGTGCTGTGGTTTAAAAAGTCTCAACTCTTCCTTGGATTTCACCTAGTTTCTTTTTCAGATTCTTCGGGATTATTCTTATTATTTTACCATTTACAAGTTTTTCACATCAGTTTTAATTGGTGGTCCTTCATTGGAGTTTGAGTGACAGCAAGTCTCCTTCGGTCTCCAGGACTTTTCTGAGTATTCTAGCTGATCTCTTTTTTCCAGTCGTTTGGGGGCTGTTCGAAGCACCTCAACTACAACTGTTATCACTGTCTGCCCCTCCCATGTTCCACAGCTTTTTCAGTATTCTAGCAAGATCCAAATATTTGTTCTACCTTTTCGTTTTCTTTCATTTTCATTGTTGTTAGCTTGAACAGCAAAATTCATAAGTTGACTTCTTTTTTCTTGCTAATTAACATGGGTTGGTTCTCTTCAGGTGGGGGTTTCGTGATCTGCTTGTATCTCAAAATCCCCGAGAATTTTATGGGTCTCATTTTCTTGGACGGATTTTTTGTATACTGGCGTTAGCTGATGGTCTTTCAGTGGAGTGTGAGTGACAGCAAGTTTCCTTAAATCTCCAAGACTCTTCTCGGTATTCTGGCCGATCTTAACGTTGTAGTTTGGATGGTCTCGGCATGTCCTCCGATTTCTAATTCCTGCAGCCTCTTTACCAAGCTTTAGGGGACCATTCCAAGTTCATCAACTACAAGTGGCATCACCGTTATCTTCCTGTTCTGTAGCTTTCATGTTTCTCTGGCAAGGTCGAAGTACTTGTCTCTCTTTTCGTTTTTTTTAATTTTCACTCACCGAGACGATAGAGCTCACTATTCGGCAGGTCCTTTCTTTGTGAATTATCTCTTGGTCAGAATTAGGTAATCTGTAAGTATCTCAAAATCCCTGAGAATTTTGTACGACTCATTCTTCAAGACAGATTCTTGGTTGTACATATAACATTTGTTCACATGGTCAAATTTCAGTTTCTTATACAATTCCCTTTAGGTCACCTCCTCCACCCTGTCATGTCTTATCTTGTACTTTTTTGTGCTAGTTTCCTACGTTCGCTTATCATGTGATTAATTGTTCCGTCTCTATCACCACATAACCTACATTTGTTATGCTACTGCGTCTTATCCATTTTCGCTTTAACATAGTTGGTCTTTGTCGCGCTGTTTTTTGGTTTTTATTTGTTTCATTTTTTTCAGCTATTATAAGAGATTCAGTTCCTCTCTTAAGGTGTCCTTTTTGTAGCCATTTCCAGGTCTTCTGTTGTGAGATTTCGTCAGTTTGCCACTTGAAATATCCGTACAGTTGTTTTTTATCCTAATTCAGTTTCCAAGTTATTGTTGTTCTGTTGATCTTTAGGTTGATCTGTTTCTGATCGCTTTAATTAGTCTTTGTTTGCCCTTTTTTTTTATTAAGTCTTCGAGTCTGCCTATTGATGCGTCAACGGTATCTTCCATACTAGCGAGTTTCCTTCCTCCGATCTTTCTTGACACATATAGTCTGTCTATGTCATCTGTCAGATGTAAAGCCTTATGCATCGTCATTAGCTTTCTTGTCCTCTGGTCCATTTATTATTATTATTAGTAGTAGTAGTTATTATAAAAGTAGTAGTATCTTTCAATTTTCTAGATTCTTTTTATAATTCATTATAGGTATAGTTGAAATGAGGATTATTTTCTGTGAGGTTATCAACGTCAATATCAGCATCATTCATTTATTTCTTCTTTAACTTACTAGTAGCAATAGAATTTGCATCATTTTAGTTTCAGCAAATTCTCTACATATCAATCCCCTCCCCCACTTCCTTTTTGTTGTTCGTCTTTATACCTTTTTTTTCTTTTTATTATCAAGTGCGCATGTGTCTGTCTGTTTGTCCTTTCCGTCGGAATCTTCTCGGATCATTAGAGAAATTCGGCGATTTCCTATTCCCGACAGCCATGCAATAATTTCGTCATTCATGTCTATTTCCGGCATTTCTTCTTCTTCTTCTTCTTCTTCTTCTTCTTCTTCTTCTTCTTCTTCTTCTTCTTCTTCTTCTTCTTCTTCTTCTTCTTCTTTCAGGTGATATAAAGACACATTCCATTTTTTAACCGTTTCTTGCATCTTTCTCTTTCTCAGATTTTTTTATTTCCCACTCTCTCTCTCTCTCTCTCTCTATCCTTCTCTCTAGCTCTCTCTATCAGTCTCTCTCTATATATATATACATATATATCGTCCTATTTCTTCTTCATTCTTTTTTCTTTCTCTCTTTCACTCTCTCTTTCTCCTTATCTTTCTCTTCCATTGTTTCTTTGGATCGTTATATATATATATATATATATATCACTTTCTTAGGTTTTTTAAATTCTTCTCCGCTTTCTCTCCCCCATGTATTTTTCTTAATCAGTCTCTTTCTCTTTCTGTCTTTGTCTTTCTCTTTCTGTTTTTCTATGCGCCTCTGTCTCTCTGTCTCTGTCTCTCTGTCTCTCTCTCTCGTATATAAGAATGAACATGCCGTCGATCCTATACATATATATTGTGATAATACGTATGTATCCATATAAAGAATGTCTAAATATCATGCTGAGATTTCCAAATTTAATAAAAGTTTCTATTTTTTTAATTTATCTTCCTGCTTTTTAGAATATAATCTAAACAGAAACGAAAATGAAGCATCTTATTTCATTTTCAAATGACTAAGTGACCTTTTGTATACCTATATATATATATATATATGTGTGTGTGCGTGTGTGTAGCATTACATATAATTCTTTTTTCACATCTCATGTGCAAACACAGTCATAAACATCCACAATAATATACCCAATCCATAAGTTTTTTTTTATATTCATAAAGGAATATCCAGAATCGCCATTAAATTGATGGAAACAGTAGAAACAAAATATACTCATATCAATGAATAAATATCTTAGTGTATTTTCTCTCCTAAAATATCACAGTTTTAGGTGCGTATATAGTCATATAATAGTCATGTAATCTATAACTCTTCTAATATATGCATATATATATATATAAATATACATATATATATTCATATGCGTGTGTGTATGTGTCTATCTGTCTGTATGCATGTATGTATGTATGTATGTACCTCAGCATGTATGTGTAGGTGTGTTAAGGGTCTTCACTGACAAATGCATTCAGTTTATTTTTTAAATCCGTGGTTTATTTATTTACTTCGATTTTCTTTAAAATCCCCCACGGCTTCCCTAAATGTCAAAAAAACATAAAATAGTAAATTAGTTGAAAATATTTCACTCCTTCTCTAATTTCATTCGTCCTTCTGTATGCCAGCTTATAAACACACTCACACACATACACACATATGTGTGTATGTATGTATGTGTGTGTGTGTGTGTGTGTGTGTGATTAAAAATAATTTCAATACTTTCATGGGAGTACGTTTGCGATTTAAACTGATTCCAACCCCTTCATCATCACTGTAACTACGAACTTCCACCAGTGATTCAAAATGTTAACACCTCAATATGAGTACCTTTATTAGAAAAGCAGAACTGATATATTATGAAGATCATTTGCAGAAGATCCCTAGAATGTGTTGACGAGGAATGGTGAACTGGTGGAAACTGTCTAAAATCATAGTAATGATCATCTTTTTTATAAACTATACTAGAGTCGTTCAAAAAGTTTTAGGCCTCGCCCAGAAAGAAGAGGCATAAATGAACATTTTCGTTACAGTAATATGGTACCACCTCTTAGATGTATTTACCAACCACTCCACAACGACAGGATGTGACACAAGGTCAATTTTGAGCGGAGTTTGACAAGTTTGAGTCCAGAGTTTTCCTTCTTCGAAACCAGTTGCCGAACCAAGTCTAAAATAACCCAGCTACCCTGCTATTTGCCCATAGCAAGAGGGAGAATAATTGGATTCATACCTTTTAGATAGATAGATAGATAGATCATATTGCATGGTAGAACTTCAACTGATAACGTAGATCACTTCCACCTATTAGTAGGACTGTGGTAAGCACTGAAGGTTCGATTATAGTAAATGAGACCTTCAGCATCGTTTTCATTTCCATTTTAATGTTTTTCGATTTCGACAAGATAATTATTGATAGGATCTGTGTTACACAAGTTTGGAATTTTGAATACGACTTACGCCAAACTATTAGGAAAAGCTCCGTCTGCATCACTAGACTCCCTCTCACTTTCACAGCCACAAAGCAAGCGTTAAAAAGTTTTTTTCCTATTGTTTTTTGTCGACCTTTGCTAAATAAGTTCGGATTTCCCGATTTAAGGAAAACATAAAGAATATTTAGTTGGCGTTTATGAAGGTGAATGAAAATGAGCGAACAAGCAGTTAGATAGCTCTCTGTTACCTTACAAACACACACACACACACGCACACAAACGCACACACACACACACACACACACACATATATATATATATATATATATATAGTGTTAGCGTTATTTGTGACAGTATCATTTATTAGTAGATCTGTTCTTCAGCCCTATATCAGTGCCCAGTATCTGTACACCCTGTTGTTTATCTATTTGCTGTCTTCTTACAATGACCGATGATCGTTTCTGACCCCCCAATGTTGTCTCTGATGATGCTAGCCTATTTCCTCACTTTTGTTGCTGATCTAGGCCGTTCTTCTCAGTAACATTTCTTGTCAAGAAGAATAAATAACAATTTACTTTTTGTACACATCTTAGTTTACCATTTCATCCATATGTAATACCAATGTACGCAAGCAGTAGTCCAGTAAATGGAAAAATAGACACACCCATTATCAGACATTTGTGAGTCGACGTCTTGGAACCAACTAATTAGATTTTCTACAATTTTTCTAAACTGTAAAACCATTTTGGTTACATGATTGAAACTATCTAATTAGAGCTGTGATCACAGATCGACCTCAGGTTCATAAGCTTTCAGTCATACCAAGTGATTCATGGGTTTTTTCCATGTGTTCAACTAATAGACTTATTTGAATTATCCACATTTTATGACAATATCAAGTCACACCTCTCTATTATGTAACAAACCTTTGTGGATAATTCCTTGCTGTGAGCTCCATTATTGGTCTCTTTTCACACGCTAAAGTTTTATTACATATCAACATCAACTAGTTTTTTGAAACAATTCAACTCTGTGCAAACGGTTATTTTTTAATTGAAATTATTACTTGAAACCATATGATTATTTATATCAGATAGGAATATGTGAAACCATACAACTGCTTGAAAATTATTTGTATTTAATAGGAATACTTGGCATCATATAACTTTGTGCAAACAACTCTTTAGAAACAAATGTAGAAAACATGTGAATATAAATGTATAATGAGTAATGAAGAAGAACTCCACACCTCCCAGAGCAGCAGATGCATTTTAGTGTCAGACCTTTGACTTTTTTCTTTGGTTGATGTTCGAGTTTGTAATTTCGAATTATGATTTTAGAAGCAAATTGCTTAAATTGTCGCAATCCATTTGCTTAATAAGTAGAGTGTTGGCCAATGGTCCAGGAGAGCGGAATTTTGGATGGTGCCCGTGGTGTAATGGTTATTGTCGTGGGAAATGGACATGGCGACACGAGTTCAAATCCTGGACAAGACTGATTGCATTTCACATAGCACTAATACCCTTAGGAAAGGTATGAATCCAATTATTCTCCCTCCAGCTATGGGTAAATAGTAGGGCAGACTGGGTTCTTCAGCCTTGTTGAGGCAACTAGTCTAGAAGGAAAACTCTGAATTCAAACCTGTTAAATTCTGCTTACAAATTGACCTTGTGTCATATCCTGCCCGAGCGGAGAGGTTGGTAAATATGGGAGACCGGGGTTCAATCCCAGGTCGAGTCAGACCAAAGATTCAAAAATGGTACTTGATGCCGCTTTGCTTAATACTCAGCGATATAAGGTAAGTATCAAGGATAAAGAGGAGCAATCCAGGGAAAGGAGTAGCGCCCTCCTCTACCCCTCGGTGTGGTAGCTATTGAAAGGGGAGCCTTCGGGTCGCTCCCCTCGACTAAGGTCGGCAACTTTACTTTTACTTACTCACCCCAAGTTTATTAAAAAAAAAAAGGAGTTTTCGACCGTGGTGTAATGTTTATTGTTGTAGGAAATGGACACGGCGACACGAGTTCAAATCCTCGATGAAACTTTTTTACAATTCACATAACGCTAATACCCTTGGGAAAGGTATAAATCCAATTATTCTCCTTGCAACTATGGGTAGAGCAAACTGGGATTTTTAGCCTTGGTTAGGCAACATGTCTCGAAGAAGGAAAACTTTGAACTCAAACCTATTAAACTCCGCTTAAAAATGAACCTTGTGTCACATCCTGCCTTATACAAATGGACTCTTACTATTGTGTGAGTAAGTCTGCGAGACAAATTCGCTAATGTAGTCAATTCTATATTTACTAGTTGCTCCATAACTCAAGCCTTGTGTCAGATAAGGGTAGTTCAGTAAATAACCATACATAATAATATATTTCACGCTTCTATCTTTATATGCACGAGCGGGAGTCTTGCTTTCTGTACTTCCATACATACTGACATGACATCCATTTTGTCCAATGTACAGTAACAAACAAAATGTTTAGACCACTATATATCCACATGCGCGCACACACACTCACACGTGCACACACACACACACATATATATATATATGCATATACACAAATGTATACATCAGTATGCTGTTACCCAACACATTACCCTCTCACCCATTCTTCTCAACTCTATTAGTTTGGCATCAGCTGAATTATCTTGTGCTTGAGTAGCACACATCTAACTCTTTGTCCGTGAATACTTGAGTTAGAAAATTTCTTCTTACAACGCCGCAGTGTCACTCAACACCACCACCCCCAACACCGACGTCTCTTCGCCATCCCACTCCTTACTCTCGCTCCCGCCGCGGCCGCCCCCAGGCAACTTTCAACATCCACCATCTTTCTCCGTCCGCACATCTGTCTCATCTTCATGGTCAAAACTTCTACAAGAGCCTCTTCTTTTTACCTTCTCCAACACAACGTCTCTCGTTTTGTTTCTTGCTTTATGCGTACAACCGTAAATACGTGTGAACTTTTTGTGTGTCCGTTTAAGTGAACGTATGCGGGAGTGCGTGACTTTCAATTGTGTTTCCATATCTGTAGTCTTGCATGTATCAATTGCAACTGTTACACGTGTCGCAATCCAAAAGTTCGGGGACTTTGAACTGCGCACGTACATATAATGGAGTTCGGACTTTTGCAGTTACTCTTTGCAAACACGTATATATATATATATATATATATATATATCAAGTATTAAATATAATAATAATGATGATAAAACTCACGATAACTTGAGTTGTGAGTTTCAATCTTATTTAATCATTATCTCATCTTGTATTTGACATATATTCCGATATTGCTCTATGTTTTCGTGCATTGAGCACTATAAACGTTTCTGGGATTAAAACGCTTTTAGCATTAAATTTTAATCATAATTGCACGTGCACCCCCCCATATATATATATATATATATATATATATGTGTGTGTGTGTGATTAAAATTTACTACTAGAATGTTTTTCCGTCAGTAGAATACAGTTCCCTCTGCACAAAAACGCAGATCAATATCACACAATTACAAGTATAAAATTAAACAGTGTAAAAACTCACAACGGAGTTTCTCAAGACCGATGTTCAGGTGAGCTTGTATCGAGACATGTCGATACAGGCTCACCTAAGTCGTCAGTTTTTACTTTGTTTTATCTTATTATATATATATATATATATATATATATATATATGTATGTATGTATAAACATGTAGAGAGAGATAATTTACCCATGTCGGCTGGTACTGTAGAATACGTTGACTCTCTGTTGGCAGGTAAGGGTTCCCTCCGACGAGTGTTTTGGATATGGCACAAAACTTCATCAAGTAACGACTTTTCAATCATGAAGTTTTCGGGGATGAGGATTACCCCTTCATTGGTATTACTCTCAGGTCCACTCTGACCCTGAGGGGTAGCATCTGTTAGTATCCCATCTTTGCGTCCAATATAACTATTTACTCATTTACAATCCTTGAAACTGTTTAACAATTGATTAATCTTAAATTAAATTATTTGTATTAAATAGCAGGACTTGATACAATTTAAATGGGCGAAAACGAATGAATAATGTTAAAAAGAATTATTGGTGTTAGATAGCAATAATTGAAACCATTTCATGACATTAAACTGCATCTAATGGTGAGGCTTCAGTCTTCGAGTTTGAGGAACGTGGAGTATTCCTTCACTGCCATTACTCCAAGGTACACTCTGATCCGGAGTGGTAGTACCTGTTAGGGTTTCATCTATGGATCAAATAAATAGATATATCAATGGATCAAATGGAACAATTCAATCTTTTATGAGGGATTATAATCATTATTATAAAAGATTATTATTAGTGTTTAACAGCAGAACATGAAGCCATTTAACAGTGTGAATATAGAACTATTAGCGTTAGATATCAGTACTAAAAATATTTAAATGTGAGCAAATAAATTGAACTATTAGTGTTGGAAAACAAAAACTGAAACTTTCTAACTGTACGCAAACAAATGAGCTCAGACTCATTTAAAAATTTTACCCCCGAACTATTCGCTTACAACTTTAAGTAACATATATATATATATATATATATAGGCCATAAAACACAACCAAACCTAAAAATATTTGAATTATGGACACATAAATCCATTACTTTTCGTTCACATGTTTGCCATAATCTTCAGATAATCCACACACACATATGTGTGTTTGTGTGTGTGTTTGTGTGTGTGTGTGTGTGTGTGTGTGTGTGTGTGTGATTTAAACTTTCCCGTAATCGTTATTATCTCGTTATACAATCCAAATTAACATCTCTGAATTAACAATTCATAATTAACATTTTGTACACTGACTTAGAACGTAAATTTCACGGAAATTCTATTCTCGTTCACGTTCAGTGTAATGATGAGTCATTCTGTCAGACAATTCAAATCTTATATCCCTGAATAAACGCTTTGTAAATGGAAGGTAATTAAAACAAAAAAGGATTATACGAAGAGGCCAGCATTCTCATGATGTGACATGATACCTTGTCGTTGAAAACATGCCTGACTCCCAGAAGATTTGTTGACGGCTTCATTGGTTTCACTGCTGTCATGTGTTACAGTTTGGTGGGGTGCGTGTGTGTGTGTTTCTTTTTTTATTGAATTTATATCTGGACTGTTAGTACCTGCTGCAGTTTCATTTATGAGTTTAATAAATATGTTTGAAAATTGTTGATTTTGGATAGGAATGCAAGAAATCATATAATTGTGTAAATGGATTTATACAGTAGCGTCCAAAACTAAGGGACAAAATTTTAAAACCTAATATTTGTTATAAATAACAACTGTGAAAAGCTGAAATTTTGACAACTGGTAGTCGTTATCATCCATAATAACATACTAAAATTTGAATCATTTGCAAAGGATAGAAAAATAATTATAACAATTATTTATTTATTTTCAAATTTGTAACGTCCAAAAGTAAGGGACAAAATTGAGAAAAACAATGTAAACAGCAAAAAAAAACAAAAAAAACAATAAAGATATATGTACAATCAATATTTAGTAAATGAGCCCTTGCTCTCAATGACAGCGGCACATCTTCGACTACAAGAACGAATCAGTTCTTGACAATCCTCGATACTAATTTTAGACCATTCTTCTTGAAGCTTCACCCACAAATCCTCCGTGTTAGTGGGATTTCTTTCCATAACTTTCACTCCTAAGGTCTTCCAAAGATTTTCTATTGGATTTAAGTCAGGACTTTGCGGTGGCCAATCCATAATTTTGAAATCTTGCTTGCTAAGGTAACTCATTACCACTTTTGCTTTGTGACATAGGGCATTATCTTGCATAAAGGTAGCCCTATTGAAACCTGAATTCTGTATGATTGGCACAACATGATCTTGAATAATGTTTTTTATAGATCTGCGCGTTTACACGAGTTTGTAACCGGACAAGAGGCGTTGTACCTTGGCTAGAAAACATTCCAAATACCATGACGCTTCCGCCCCAAACTTGACAGTTTTCTTAGTACACTTTGCACTTAATCTTTCACCATTACGTCTCTTTACATTGTTTTTTTCCATCATTTCCAAATAAATTAAACTTGCTTTCATCACTGAAAAATACTTTTGCCCAATTTTCATAAGTCCAAATTACATACCTGTTTGCAAACTCTAACCTCTTCTTCTTATTCTTCGAACTAACAAGTGGTTTCTTCCTTGGGGTTCGATTAAACAGCCCTATTTCTTGCAGTAGTCTAGAAACACTCTGTCTTGACACATTAACATATGAGGTACTATTCATAACCCTTTTAATTTCTGTGCAAGACTTAAAACGGTCCTTTAATGATATACGCTGCATTATCTGATCTTCTCTTGCCGAAGTTTTGCGGGGTCTGTCGGTTTTAAAAGCACTAACTATTTTGCCAGTATCATTGTAGGATTTAACAAGCCTGCCTACAACACTCTTGGAACGTTTCACTTTCTCTGAAATCTCTCTAATGGTGTGCTTTTCCTTGTGTAGCTTCACGATAGCTTGTCTCACAGAGTAATCAAGTTTTTGGCGTTTCGCCATGGTGCCGGCTGATGCAACGTTTACAAATGACTAAGTAAGACTTATTCTTTAGAGGAAATCAAAAAATTTGAATATAGCATACTGTTTACATTGTTTTTCTCAATTTTGTCCCTTACTTTTGGACGATCCTATTTTGAAAATAAATAAATAAATAATATTTATAATTGTTTTTCTATCCTTTGCAAATGATTCAAATTTTAGTACGTTATTATGGATGATAACGACTACCAGTTGTCAAAATTTCAGCTTTTCACAGTTGTTATTTCTAACAAATATTAGGTTTTAAAATTTTGTCCCTTAGTTTTGGAAGCTACTATATATATATATATATATATTAGGAAAGGATTATTATTATTATTATTATTATTATGTTAATCCTTTGAGAGTTCACCACATGAGCATTAACACAGTAAGTCTCCTCAAGTCTCCAAGTCTTTTGTCAGCATTTTGGCCGATCCACAACAATGCTGTAGTTTGAATGGCCTTCACTCGTCCTCTAATTTTCAAGTCCTCCAGTCCCTATACCAATCCTTTAGTGACTGTACCGAGCGTACCATTTACAATTGGTATCACAATCACTTTCATGTTTCATAGCTTTTTTTCAGTTCTCTAGCAAATTTATCTCTCTTTTAGTTTTCTTTCAGTTTTACCCTGTGGTCAGCCGGGACGGCAAAGTCCACTATTTGACAAGTTCTCTTTTTCGTTGTTGTTGTTGATGACTACCACTTGGTTTGGTCATCTGGCTGATATTAGGCGATCTGTTTGTATCTCAAAATCCCAGTGAAGTTTGTGCTTCTCATTTTCCAGGACGGATTCTGGGTTGTTCATATACCACTTGTTCGTATCGTCAAATTTAAATACTCTTGCTCAATTCCCAATGGATCCCCTTCCTCACACTGTCGTGTCTAGTCTTCTTCTTATTATCATTATTATTACTATATTCCCAGCGTATTGTTCTCATCAATTCTAACGAAAAGTTTTTTTGCTGAAATCTGAGTGATATCAAATCTACTCCGGTGTCTTATATTCTTTTAAGTATTCTAGCTGATTTTAAGAGAGCGGTAATTAGAATGGTCTCGATTCTTTCTCTCATCTCCAGTTTATTCAATCTCCCTTCCAAGACTTTGGAGATCAATCCAACGGTTCCAACTACAGGAGCAATCACGATAACCTTCATGTTCCACAGCTTACAGTATATATATATATATATATATATGTGTGTGTGTGTGTGTGTGTGTGTGTGTGTGTGTGTGTGTGTGTGTGTGTGTGTGTGTGTGTGTATTAGAATGAACAAATTTTTAAAACATACATAAAAAATCATAACAAGTGCTCGATACCGTTTGTCAGAGCAGATAAAACCTAAAATCAACGCCGTTATTTACCCATCTTTGGCTGCCACATCACTTCCACATACATGTAAACGTTTTAAGGGAGTACACGAAAAATGACAATCTTCAGATTCGAGAAGCCAGTATATATATATATATATATATATATATATATATATATATATATTTATTTATTTATTTATTATTCGGTACAGTTAAACTGGAGTCGGGAATAATTCCGTCAGGACAAAAAAATCATTCAACTATGAACATTTAAATTTTCCTGGTAAAGAGCTCAATGTAACTGACATCAGTGAGCAATAATTTCTTTAAGAAAAACACAAACCGGTCACATTAGGATTATAAATTTATTTCCATCCTGTTATGGGTATTGATATGAATCAATAACACCAAAAATATCCGAAGAAGTCCTGTTATTTTTCTGAAGAAGTCCTGTTATTTTTGGTGTTACTGATTCATATTAATACCCATAACAGGATGGAAATAAATTTATTATCCTAATGAGACCGGTTTTTGTTTTTCTTAAAGAAATATATATATACATTGTGTGTGTGTGTATGTGTGTACGATGGTGGGCTGAAAAGTTCATATGATGAAGTTATATCAACTGTTTTTTACTAATTGGGCACAAGTAATGCAACATCCATGGATCAAGAGTGTGTACTAAAAGGAAACTTGCCTGAAAAATAAACCTCATTTGGTCACATTCCATGAGAGAGTCTTGGCCAGCCTATGAACCTTTCAGCCGACCCTCATATATATATATATATATATATATATCCATTGGAGTTTTTTAAAAATTTATTATTACTGGCATGCAACAAAAATTTGATTGATGATTAAGTGAGCAAGTAAGAAAACTAATATAACAAAATTAGATTGTCAAGCCTCGACATTAGTTGGTTATTTACGTGTGAAATAATACTTTGCATGCAAAAATCTGAACACCTACAAACACAAACAAGAAAATGTCTTACATGTATTCTGTTGTATCTTCAAGAATAAAGAACATACGTGATTTTGTGTCTCTCATCAAGCATGTGTTCGTGGCAAATTCTCAATATAAAGTGTTGTGTACGAACACTTATGAGGATCATTAAATAAGTTTCCAGACATTTTTCGTATGGGCAATTTTATTGATATTACACACATGAAACTATAGTCCCCTTCGAAGTAATCTCCTCCGGCTGCAATGCTCTTGTTGTACCGTTCCAACAACTTCTTCAAGGCCCCATGGAAGTCCTCTTGTGTGAGCATGTCAATGACCTTCGTTACAGCCTCTTTCATCTCCTCAATTGTCTCATAACGACAGCCTCTGAGCCAAGGGAAAAACCAAAAGTCACAGGGAGCAAGGTCTGGACTATAGGGAGGGTGACGAACTGTCGTGATACCCATCTTGGTCAAACAGTCTGTGACAAGGATGGAGTTGTGGACTGGTGCATTGTCCTGGTGGAAATGCCACTGTGCCGATTTGAAGAGTGCTGGCCTCTTCCCTAGGAATCTCTTCCTGAACTCCCTTAGTAACCCTAACCCTAACCGTTTGGCCAATCAACTCTGGTGTATTGACTTCCTTACTTCTCCCACACCTCTCATCATCCCTCACAGACTCCCTGGCTTCCTTGAATCTCTTATGCCACTCAAAAACTGATGCTCGATTCATGCAAGATGGTCAAAAAGCAGTCTAAAGCATTCCATACGTTTCAGTGGCATTTTTCTTTTCAAGTTTAAAACAGAATTTTATTGCATATCGTTCTTCTAAAGTGTCCTTACGTCGAAATTGCATTTTTGAAATTCACCAGCTGTGACAATCAGGTTTTAGTATGGTGTATTCCAATTGCTGCTGTAACTGTTCATTTGAACCTGAAATCATAAAAATTGGTCAGTCATCTCAAAAGATGTATAGCAATAACATACTAAATTTTCAAGAGTCCATGATAATTTTGAATGCCTGTACAAAAAAGCCTGTAAACTTATTGAAAGCACAACGTATCTACAGCTCTAAAACACAAAAGTAATTTCCCCTCACTCATATGGGCACACACACATGATTATAGGTACAAACAGGCACAATCGTATATTCAAAATCAAATTATCCCACACCTTATTTGACTCTCAAGGTGCCATCCGAGGTCATCCATGGCTTCATTTGAGGAAATTGATTCACTCTACAGTCATTCTCTCTTCTCCATGTCGAAACGGTTTTACAAACAATTGATATCAACGTGTACTTCTTGACTTAGCCAATTGTCCATACATATTATGAACTGAACGTATTCTCTGCAGAGGGATAAGAACTATTGATAGAGTCAAATGTTCCAATATGACACTAAACTGCATCTGGTTGTCAACCTCCAGTTCTGGAAGTATTGGGAGTGTATATTGGGAGGTGCCCGTGGTGTAATGGTTATCGTCGTAGGAAATGGACACGGCGACACGAGTTCAAATCTTGGACGAGGCTGAATGCATTTCACATAGCACTAATACCCTTGGGAAAGGTATGAATCCAATTATTCTCCCTCCAGATATGGGTAAATAGTAGGGCACACTAGGTTCTTCGGCCTTGGTGAGGCAACTAGTCTAGGAGAAGGAAAACTCTGAATTCAAACCTGTTAAACTCCGCTTACAAATTGACCTTGTGTCATATCCTGCCCGAGCGGAAGGGTTGGGTAAATATGATAGGGATGGTATAGTATCCCTCCATTGCCATTCCTTCCATGTTCACTCAAACCTAGAGTTGTAGAGTGGTAGCACCTTTTAGGTTCTATCTATGAGTCAAATAGACCTGTTTAAAAACAATTCGTATTCAATAGAATCCTGTGTGAACTCTCAAGAAACGACAACACAAAAAATGTACATATGAACGTTCAATGAACGTGACTCCTTAAAAACGAGGAATAAAATACCTTTGATGTGTTGGTTGGTTGGTTGGTTGGTTGGTTTTTTATGGCATATCAACCCTTGTAGGTTATTTAACAACAAATTCTGTCTATATATACATACATATTCAACCAAAGATTTCAAAACGAATACTAAGGTAGTTAAAATTTTCTATTAGCAGGATTTCATTTGAAGTGTTAACATGCCGTTAAAATCAATTTGATGTGGTGACATGCCGTTAAAACCAATTACTTCACAAGGCGATTAAGAAAGGCAGCTTCATGCCTTTTCCAAAGGCATTAGTTTAAAGATGGACAAAAACTACTTCAAGGGAAATTTGAAATCGTGTTAATGACATACTAAAGTAGTTATTTAGTTTGATTCACTTATATGGGGGGGATATCCACCACTCCCATACTGTTGTGGCAAATATACTGTACTGCTTCATCATAGTAAGTGAGTTCGAACCCCAGTGGCGCATTTGCGTTCACGTTCATTCTAATACTCTTGAGAAAGATATGAAAACTCTTATCCTCCTAGCCAAGGCTTAATTCGTACCACAACTGCTCAACATGGATGATTTGGACATTGAATAACCTATGAAGGCTGATATGCCATTAAAAAAAGAACCAGAACCAAATCTTATATTGGGGTTTATTACTCTTCAACTGTTTACACATATAGATTTGTAAATTTCAAAGACACTTTCAAAACTTTGCACAAAATTGTTGATGGAAATTTTTGTATCAATCTAATATACAAATAAACAACTAAAAAAATTTACAGGATTTTTTGCTCCATAATCATTTAATTTTCAACAACTTTGAAAATACGTTACAATACAAGATGAAAATGTTTTTATCTATTTATTCATTTATTTTTCCTCGGTTTACTTTAGTTTGATCAAAGACCCCAAATTTGAGTTCCGAGTGAGTCACCAATCAAAGTCACTACCAATGATCTGCTAGTCCAGCTTGTCAACCATTACTCCCTAGTTAGATGCCCCCCGCCTGATACCCATACTAAATACTATACACTTTCTAATACTTTTGTTCTGTCGGTAGGGCTTAGAATACGCTGACTGCACTGTAGTAACTCACTTAAAAAAAAGGGTGTTTTGGGTATGACCATAAACTATATCTGATAGTGAGGTTCCAGTTCTTGAGACCTTGGAAGTGTGGAGAACCCTTGCTAACCATTACTTTCTGGTCCACTTTGACCGGGAGTGGTAGTATCTATAAGATTCCCATACATGGGTCATATTGGTCTGTTTAGAAATTAATAGTATTTGATAGGACCGTATGGAAAATAAAATTCACAAGAAAAGAAAACACAAAAAATGTAATTATTTGAACGTACAATAAAGACCATTTATAAACCTCGATGGATGAAATACCCTTAGACGGTTTGACATGCCTTTAAAGTTAATCAGTTACTCAACATTCTGATACTTACAACCAAATTATGTACATGTATTTGAGCGAGTTTAAATGCATATGGAAATTCACTGTAAACGTTTATAGATATTTTATTAGGCGTTGCTGAGTCTGGTACAAATTTGTATAAAGAAAAGAAAGATTTTGCTGTGTTAGTTCAATGAAGTCAGGAGAATTCCTGAAACGTCACGATTGAAAATCAGATCTGATTTTCTTTTCTTAAAAATTAATATTATTCGTCGACGTTCCATGAAACACGTGAATAATAATTGCAGGAATTAAAACTACAAATAATATTCTATGATGAATCGTTGTCGATTTCTATCTTGAAATTTGGTTGGTTAATAAGAACAAATCAAATATACCTTATCAAAGAAAAGAGAAGTCCCCCGAGGCGTAGTGGCTAATGTGCTGGACAGCCACGTCGTTTTAAGTAACTTCCAACTTCAGTCGCACTATTTTATTTTCAGACTAATACCCTTGAGAAAAATATAAACTCCATTAACCTCCTGCTAAGTGTTAAATAGTACTATAACTGTCCTTTTACAAAGAGTGCTTTGGCATGGAATAATCCACGGAGGTTGATATGCCATTAACCAAAGAAACAAAACCAAACCGAACCGAAATAAATTAGATATAAGCTCATAATTACAAAATGAATTAAATTTGAATGGAAAAATCGATTATCCACTTTGTAGATTGGTTTGGTTTGGTTGGGTTTTATGGCATATCAATCATTGTGTATTATTTAATGCCAAATCCTCTTTATACCCATACATTAAATATATATCATTTATTTTGGTTGGGTTTTATGGTATATCAATCATTCTAGGTTATTTAATGCCAAAACATATTCATGCAGATTTATTAAATATATATATGATTTGTAAGATAACATTTTTAAATGAACCTGAGCTCTCTTTTTTTTGCACACAGTTAAATGGTTTCAAGTATTGTTATATAGCAGTCATGATTTAACATCAGTCATTTGTTTGCACACAGTTTGTTTTATTTGACCCATAGATAGGACCCTAGCAGGTGCTACCACACAGGGTTAAATTGGACATGGAAGCAATGGCAAGGTAGGGTATTGCACATTCCCCAAATCTCCAAGGCTGGAAACTCGCAATCAGATAGTCTACTGTCATATTCAGGACATGCTTTGGGGGTACCCTCTGCAGAGAAGCAGTCGGTGTTTTCTACAGCCCCATCCGATAAGAGTTTATAAAGAAAGAACATTCGAGGTGCATACGATAAGTTTCCATACTTTTTTCGTATGGGCACTTTTATTGATAGTATACACATAAAACTCTAGTCCCCTTCGAAGTAATCTTCTCCAGCTGCAATGCTCTTGTTGTACCGTTCCAACAACTTCTCAAAGGCCCAATGGAAGTCCTCTCGTGTGAGCGTTTCAATGACCTTCGTCACAGCCTCTTTCATCTCAATTCTCTCATAACGACAGCCTCTGAGCTTAGGGAATAACCGAAAGTCCCAGGGAGCAAGGTCTGGACTATAGGGCGGGTGACGAACTGTATTGATACCCATCTTGGTCAAATAGTCTGTGACAAGGATGGAGTTGTGGACTGGTGTATTGTCCTGGTGGAAATGTTATGAAATAGCCGAGGGATTTCGGTTCATTCCTTTGAGTTTAGTTAGGCTGAGAACCTTTCGGCTCAGCACATGGGTTGGTTGGGTGTAAGATTGAAGCAGGTGTTAACGCGGGTGCGCGCGAGCGGATGGAGGTGTCACTCAGATGTCATAACAGTCCGAGACGATACTGGGTGACTAGGTGCGGGTGACGTCACGCACCAGAAGCACGCGGAAGTTTGTGTGAGAATTTGAAGAAAATAAGAGTCGGGTTTTAGACGCCAAACGAGAAGGATCGATTTTGGAGCTCGCAGGCGCGAGGCGAACGTCCGCCCGATGGGGGCCGCTCGAGTTGGGGGCCAAATGAATAAGACAGCATAGAAGATTGTGTCTCTCCTCCTTACGTCGAAACCTTTAACTCAAAGTTAATAAAAAGGTTTCGTACTCGAACAAGAAGTCGTTACGTGTTTTCGAATTCCGAGATTCCTTTGTTCTTTATATCTTCTATCGTAATGAACATTATATGTCCATTTCGAACATAGCGTTAATTGTGAATATGGTACAATAGAAGATTGTGTCTCTCCTCCTTATGTCGAAACCTTTAACACAAAGTTAATAAAAAGGTTTCGTACCTGAACAAGAATGCCGAGATTCCTATGTTCTTTATATGTTCTGTAGTAATGAACATTACATGTCTATTTCGCACATGGCCATATTCGTGTATATGGCTACGCAACAGAAATGCCACTGACCCGATTTGAAGAGTGCTGGCCTCTTCCCTAGGAATCTCTTCTTGAACTCCCTTAAAACCTCAACATAGTAACCCTAACCCTAACCGTTTGGCTAATCAACTCTGGCGTATTGACTTCCTTACTCCTCCCACCCCTCTCATCAACCCTCTTTTTTTTTCAAGTTTAAAACAATTTTATTGCATATCGTTCTTCTAAAGTGTCATCACGTCGAGATTGCATTTTTGAAATTCACAAGCTGTGACAATCAGGCTTTAGTAGGATGTATTCCAATTGCTGCTGTAGCTATTCATTTGAACCTGAAATCATAAAATTTGGCCAGTCATCTCATAAGATGTATAGCAATAAGTCGCTGAATTTTCAAGAGCCTACGACAATTTTAAATTCCCATACGAAAAAAGTCTAGAAACTTATCGCATGCACCTCGTATATATATATATATATATATATATTCAAACAATTTAATAAAATTTAGTTAACTTTTTAGTTGAGAAGTTTAATTTTCAAATATGGCTAACGTTGACGATTTTCGAGAAGAACTTGGTTAATAACAACACTATCACCTTCGAAAATAATTACGAAAGTTATAAAATAAAATCACTAATTTAAAAAGTAAAAAGTTTATTAAAAAGTGGTAATAAATACCTTAAAATAATTATTAATTTCCAATCTCATTTTTCTTAAAACCTTTTCTTTTTTTTTGCTTGTCTTTTTTATAATAAAAAGAAATCGCTGCCTTTGTCAAGTTATATAGCAAATTACGCAGAAACTTTCTTGAGATAGAAAAAAATGGTTGTTTTGGTGACATGATTTTATATAGAACCGGGACCAGGATAAATCGACAGACAGAAACAGCTGTATTATATAGAGGGTGGTGCAAAAGTCACTTGCAATTTTGAATAATAAATAACTTTGTTTTAATTTAATATTCATTTTATTTATAACTTTTTTATTTACACAATAAATTCAAAATAATCTCGAAAAATAAAAATAATTTTAAAAAAAGTTATTTCCTTTTTTTACTCAATTTGGGGAGATACCCGTGGTGTAGTTGCTTACCTGCTGGACTGCTGCATCATAATAAACATTCACTTTTGGATCAATACCCTTGGGAAAAGTATGAACCCCTCCCCCTTATGTCGCAGTTATGGGTTGAATAATACTACTACTGTCCTACAAGGATAGCTTTGGCATTAAATAACCCATGGCGGTTGATATGCCATTAATCAAAGAAACCAAACCTTTATTCAATTTATAAAGTGGCAACCGATTTTTGCGCAACCATATATATACATACACACGCACACATGATTGTTAATTAATTATTGTAGTACTGTGTTATATACACAATTGTGATATTGCTCTGCATTTTCATGAATTGAGCACAATGATTTTACAAATCAAAAACGCTTTCAGCGTTTAATCTCAGTCATAACCATAAGTGCGTGCGTTCATGCATATGCATATATATATATATATATATATATAAGTAAAGTTGGCGACCGTAGTCGAGGGCGACCAGAAGGCTCCATTTTCAATAGCTACTACACCGATGTGCAGGGAAGGATTGCTCCGCTTTACCCTTGATACGTACTTTATATTGCTGAATGTTAAGCAAGGAGGTATCAAGTACCATTTTTTTTAAGTCTTTGGTATGACTCGACCTGGGATTGAACCCCGGTCTCCTGGACCATTTGCGAACACTCTACCCTCTAATCCAATGACCCGGTTATATATATATATATATATATATATATATATATATATATATATATATATATATATATATATATATATATATATATATATATATATATATATATATATATATATATATATATATATATATATATATATATATATATATATATATATATATATATATATATATATATATATATATATATATATATATATATATATATATATATATATATATATATATATATATATATATATATATATATATATATATATATATATATATATATA